>JAJHUR010094234.1:0-16029 GCA_027495735.1 Lutjanus campechanus | reverse complement strand
TCCTTTTGAGATGTATTGATACGCTAGAGCTGAATCGATTTTTGTCCGAATCACGTTCAGCTTTTTACCGATACAAGAACAGTAAAGTTAGAGATTAAAAAATAGATTAACGCGATTAAAAAGCATAACGCGTTAACCATGACTGTAATTAATTAATCGCAATTAACGCGATAATATGACACCCCTATAATAAATACATAATTAAGTATGTAGAAAACTTTAAAAAAAAAAAGATCTTAGCAAAGGTTGAACAACCTTATAATAGGTTAGTCAGTTGATTGTGTTTGTAATGTTATTAGAAAAAATTCTAAGACAGTCATAAGGTGTTTATTAACATTCTCAAGTGATCTGTAAAAACTATGGACACGTTTCTTATAAAACTCTATAAATGTCTTATAACATGTTTATTATACTATTATTTACACTTATATAGTATTATTAATGCATGTTAATGTTAATAAGCATCTTATAAAGGCCTTATTACCTTTAAACTAACACTTATCACAAGCACCTCAGTATAAAGTTTTACTGTTTGCAGTTGAGATATTTGTTCTCTTTAAACATGTTTCTGTCGTTTCTGAGTCTCTCACATCTAAACAACAGAAGACGTAGTTTGATGATGTCGTGAAGCAGCGTGGGATCATGGGAGTTGTTGTCTTCACTGTTAAACAACCACCAGTGCTGATGAAAATCTGTCTGACGCGAATCATAATGTTTTTAAGTTTTATTCACATTATCTTCAGTCACGTTCTTTGACTTCTGTCCTCGCTCTCAAATGACGCTGCAGGCGACGCGAGTATTTATCGTCTCCAGCTCCAATCAGCAGTGATGTGAACACTTTTCAGCCCTTTCTGTTGGAGTCAGTGAAGGTCCGTCACCTCTGTTGCTCCTTTTTCATCCACCTGTGCTGTTCGACTTAGTTTGACTCAGTGTGACTCAGTGTGACTCGGTGTGACTCGGTGGTGCAGACCAGCTCGGTCGAGTTCGCAGCTGTTTTAAAGTGTGTTTACAGCTGAAGTTTTGTTCATTTAGTCAAGCGGCTCGCTGATTTCACAATTCTTCACAATAAAAACGTTCTACTAAAATACTGCAGAAAACTAACAATACAAACAAACACAAAGAAAAAACTCAACTTCAAACCACAGAGATTCAGTCAGAAGCTACAGAAGTCCTGAGACTCTTCCCCTGCCAGCGTTTTTAAAGAGTTGTTGCTCTGACGCTGCCTCCATCTGTTAGTTTATTTGTGTTAAAACATTAAAAATCACACAATAAAACAAACTAATGAACAGATGGAGGCAGCGTCAGAGCAGCAGCTCCTCTTTAACATTTATAAAAAGCTGATAAATGATTTTGTGACTTTTCAGTCCTCACTGTGCAGCTCTCTCTGTTCACACGTCTGAGTGTCGATGAAGAAGCCTGGAGGTGAACACCAGTGTTCCCAGTAGACCACCACTGTATGTTTGTAGACTAACCTGAGGATGGAGACCAGTTTGGACTGGAGGAGAACTTTAATGTGCATTCAAGTGTTTCCCACACGCAGAGTTTATCTGGGCGGAAAACCCAAACAGAGCTTTTTGTATTTATTTACAAAAATCATTCATGTAAGAGTCGTGACGGCAGGCGGAGCTTCGTTTGTTCCTCTCATAATAATGATGATATTTACAGGAGGTGGTTTAACTAAACGTCCTGATGTCCCGACGGTTTTCACAGAATCCTCAAAGAAAAAATGTGAGTTTGCTGCAACATAAATAAGATTTTTAACATCTGAGCCACACAGCCGGAGCCGACAGTCTCTGCTCAGTTTGTACGACATGAAACAAGATTAAAACATTTAATCATCAGTGATATTTTTTCATTGTTGATGCTATTTTTTTATTATCTTATATTCATTCAGGAGGACGTCACTCCGCTTTAGATGTTTGAGACGTTTTGTGCCGACACTCGTCTCCTCAGTGTTCAAACTGCCCACAGTGTTACAACCAATCACAGGCGAGACGCTGAAATGTAACGTCATGATTCACCATGATCACAAGTTAAAGGTAGAATCCGTAAGATTTGTCATCAGAAATAGAGCAGAATGTTGAGTTTTATTATCGTGACGTCTCTGCTCAGTAAAAAGTCCTGAGCAGCAAAATTATGAGAAAATAAGAAAATATTCAGACGAACTATTTCCTTGTTTGAGTCTATATATTGTTTTGGTTTTTTTCCTGCAGAATTTTTCTTTAAATCACGTTTTGTTTTTTCAACATAAAGTAAAAAGTTACATTTGAGTAAATAAACAAGTTTGATCATGTGATTCTACCTTTAACGTAAAGTCCCCGTCTGCTTCTCACGTCTCCTCCAGCTGAAACTATTAGTCTGTTATTTAATTATTCTGATAAGTGATTGATTGATCAATTCCTCCAGGATGTTGCAGGCTTTTGGGTGATTCTTGTCTAAAATGCCTGATTTGCCTGAAAAAGTTGCAATTTTTAAATCTTTTATTCATTAAAAATGAAAGGCAGCTTGTTCCAGAGAGAATGAAACAGAAAGGCTCGAGATTAAAAAAATATTCTACTTTAAATGTGAATGAAGAAGTTCAGCTGAAGGTTTTATCACAGAGGAGCAAAATCTTTTTGGAGCTCCAGCACAGAATTATTAAAAATAAATAAATAAGTGTTCAGACAGTTGATGAATGTCAGTAACAATGTTAAACCTCTTCAGGACCTGTGATAAAATAAAAATACATCTTCATTCATCATTTAGACGTACGTGTGATTTCAGCTCGGAGGACTGCTGTGATCGCTGGGACTCGTTGGAAGCGACCGTGACTGGTTACATTTGCAGAAACGTGTTGATCGGATAAAATTGCGAGTTCGTGCAGAATTCACGGCTGAGTTTGTGTTAATTGCTGCGATGGCGACATTGCAGCTTCCTGGAGGGATTGATTGATCGTTTCTGTCATGTTTCAGCTCCTCGTCCGTCAGGGTTTCAGAAGTTTGTCCAAAAATATTCAGTTTATTTTTATTATTGATCTAATAGGTTGTTCATACTGTTCACACCTTCACCCTGAGCTGACCCCCTCGTCACGACTCCTAATGTCACCATGTCCACGTCCATCTGAACGGGCTGCGTCTCGTGAAATAAGCAGCCAGACTGTTCTGATCATTTTCTCCATTAATCAATTAGCAGGTCCAGAAAATGTCAGGAAATGGTGAAAAAACGTCAAATATTTAGATTCAGAACCTTTTTAATAGCAGAGGTCTCACACAGAGACGTAATATTACAACTTTTATGAAATAAAGTTGTAATAGAAGGAAAAAAATATACAGACAGAAAAAACAACAATAATCATATCAAAATACACAAATATCTCCAAAAACAAAACAAACAGAAAAGGTGTCAGTGGAGAACAAACAGAACAAAATCATAAACTGCCTCCAATCAGCTCGTCTGATTTAATCAAAGTCTCCTGAAATCCCAACATGCTGTTTACACACACACACACACACACACACACACACACACACACACACACACACAGTTCAGACAGTGTGCACGTGGCTCCAAGCTGAAGATCTACAGTGAAGATTCAGGATAAAAACAACATTTCTTTAATCAACTTGACATGTTTGGTCTTTAGGAGACTTTGATCACAGCAGACGAGCAGGATGGAGAAACTTTATGATTTAATTCTGCTGTTTTTTTATGTTTGAAAACTGGTCATCATTCACTTCCTGTTTGAGAGATTCTGCATCAGTTTTCCTGTGAAACTCCAGCAGAGTTTTGTGTGCAGAAGAATACACACGTGAAAATCACTCAAAAATACTTTTAGCTCTGTTTTTGTTTATTTTTTTAACCAGTCAAGTTGAGAAAAATTCTCCACAAAAGACGAAGCCTCTTCAGGGAACCATGAAGTCTAAACACAGTGTGAAAAGTCATCCTCAATTCATTTAATCTGTCCATTGATTAATTGACTGATTGTTGCAGCTGTGGTTGAATTTGTCCAGATGTGACACGTGCAGCTGTTTGGAGACGTCGTCGTCCTGCTGCTGGTGTCTGATTGTTGGTTTTGAGGATTCACCACCTCTGTTCAAAGCTCCAGAAAACTCTGATGTCAGGTTAAAAAATACGACCCCCAGAATAAATTCTGTTTCTGTTGGAAACGCTGAGTTTTGTCCTGAAGTTGGACTCTTCTGTCTTCTGTCTCTGCGTCGTGATGATGTTGGAAGCTGAAGCTCCTCTCGGACACTCTGAGCTGTACATTAAATCTTCCATGTGAATGCAATAACTGTCGTGTCCTCGAGCCAAAACTCTGAATGTGTCTCACGCGTCACGTCCACGCGCCGCGGGACACGTCTCATCGATTGAAAACAGCAGTATTGACATTATATTGATTGTCTGCAGACTGATCGTCAACCAAAGTTCATCTGTTTGTTTGTAAATCTATTTTTCAAGAAGCGCCTGATGACATGTTCATGTTGTAGCCTTCAATAAACAGAACAGAACCACTAACAGCAGAACCAACATTTACTGCACCGATCGTGTGTCTGGTTTCCACAGAGAGGAAAGAAAACAGCTGCTGATCAATACGTTTGTTTCCAATATATTTATACTGTGGCATCAGTTAAAGCAGAAATAAAAACATTTGTTTTGGAAGGTTTAAAAAAAAGTTTTTTAAAGTTTTGGGAGGTTTTTTTGTTAAAGTTTTGGAAAAGATTTTTAAAGTTTTGTGACACTTTTGCAAAAGGTTTGGGAGCTTCTGGAAAAAGTTTGGAAGGTTTTTGTAAAGTTTAAACTTTATTCTCAACATTGACATCTAATTTTCTCCCTCTATGCACGGCTCCATTTCTGTCGACAATAGAAAGAAACAACAGCTAAAAATAAAAGGATAGAAAAACAGATCAATTTAAGTAATTATATCAGGAGGGACAGTTTGATGTTCTTATAGTTGAACACACGAGTGTGTGTACGAGTCGTGTGTGTAAAAATATCTGGGGAAGACAGAAGAAAAGACTCTCAGGAGTCTCTCCGGCTGAGTCCCAGGGACGGTGAGACGTCGGGGTGGACGGTGAGACGTCGGGGTGGACGGTGAGACATCGGGGTGGACCTGGGACAGGTCAGGACAGAGTTTTCATTTGTTGATTTTTCTTTTCTTTTCTGTTTCAGGTCAGATCACTTCTCCATCAGCTGCCACAGGATGGCGCTGTAGGATTTGAGCTGCCCTGCATCATGTCAGAACACATGTTGAGCTCTTTGTGTCTCTCAGCGGTTAAATAGTTCATAGTTCTGTGTGTTTGTGTGTGTTTGTAGTTCTACTTTAAACCTGAGTCATCTTCTGCTTCTCTAAACTCTAAACTAGAGACACAAAAAACCAGAACTGTCCCTTTAAACCACAGGCAGTGAACGCATCACTGTTCAAATCAGCCTCAGAATGAACAACAGCAGCTGTTATAAAGTTTTTACTGTTTAAATATTCACAACTCTTCAACTTTTACAGTATTTTACTTTACAAGATAAGCAGGGGTGGAAGTAACTAATTACAAATACTCAAGTTACTGTAATTAAGTAGTTTTTTGGGTACTTGTACTTTTCTGAGTAGATTTTCAAGTCTGCACCTTTTCTTGTACTTAAGTATTTATTACACCATGTAATCTACTTAGTTACAATTTGAATTAAAGCTGCAAGCAGCGTTGAACGGGCCCTCGCACCCCTGCGCCACACGGGGCCTGCTGCGGCCGCGACCATGTCGCCAGAGGCCGACTGGTAGACGAGGTGCTGAATTTTCACCCCCTTTGGACACTGTAGGATGCAATGCAGTGTTACTTCCTGTCTCCACTAGGTGGCACTATGACTCCTGAGTGTCATGTAGATGTGTTCAGGTTGGGACTTTTATCCTACATGTGAAGTTTGGAGCAGATTTGACCATTCAATCTCATGTTATAACAATTTCGTGTTTCATGGTGAGGCATAAAAAGTTGACGCCACGCCCACACCGTTCAACACTGACCAATTCTGTTAATAACATTTGATCACACACTTGTCTATATGGTGCACACCAGTTTTGAAGTCAATTGGATCAGTTGTGGAGGAGTTTGTTTAGCCACGCCCACTTGTGAAATTAATATCATATGCTCAGGGCGGGACCAGTAACAAACATTAAGATTCAGGAAGATTTGACTAAGTAAACTAAAGTTATGTCCACTTCCTGTGTTGTGGCGAAACATCAACCTTCACCGCGCCGTCAGGGCGGCAGCGTTTGACGAGACATCATGGTCTTCACAATATAGCATGACCAACATCTTAAGGCCTTTTTGACCAAATTTGAGTTGAATATGGTCAACATGCTCAGAGCTGCACCTCAAAGTCTAAAACATATGGTATTTCCTGTCACCAGCAGGGGGCGCTATGACAATTACTAAATTTCTGCATGTAGACGTGTTCAGGGCGGGACTATTATCAAGCATGTGAAGTTTGGTGAAGATCGGACCATTTATGGTAAAGTTACAACAATTTCATGTTTTTTGGCGAGGCCTTACACAGCGGGCGCGCCCTTCATCGTGAGGTATATCTTTTAATAAATTTTGATCACAAGGTAGTCAAGCTCCAACAAGTCGAAGTCAATCCGATCAAATCTGTAGGAGTTCGTAAAAATACAACACGTGGAAAACGCCAAAATCAGCTGCGTAATTCAAAATGGCTGACTTCCTGTTGGGTTTAGCCTATGTGTCCCTGAGAGCTTTTTGTGCGTTGCGGTGTGATACATATGTGTACTGATTTTCGTGCATATCGGATGACATGCAATCGGGCTGTTGTTTGAGGGGTGTGGCCTAGCCATTTTGCACCACCCACCGCCAACGAGCATAATACACGTAAATTTACACGCCGACTGACGCGCATGCTAAAATTGGCGTGTTTTCAAGTATGTTAAAGCCCCCAAATAGGCGATTAGGCGATTATTAAAATAATAATAATAATTCCTTGAATTTCAATAGGGTCGTCGCACGCCACGGTGCTCGGGCCCTAATAATCAATATCCAAACCTTTCATCTAACTAATCAGGTGATCTGATCACAAACGGACCAATGAGAACAATCAATCACAACCAATCACAGATGAAAAAGGAAACGCAGCAGCAGCGGCGGGTTTGATGTGAGGATTTCCACGACTTATTAAATTAGTTTACCAATCAAGAATATACTAATCAATATTTGATCAATAGTATAAAAACAGCAGTAGCTGCACCTCATTTAACATTGTTTTTAGTTTTGTTATGTTTTTTTTTATCTTGTTATCTTTTACGTCTCGATACGTCGTTCTTGTCTTGTTACGTCTTTTACGTCTTTTTCATCTCGCTACGCTGTTTTCATTTTGTTACGTTTTTTTGTCTGGTGATGTCTTTTACGTAATTTTTCATCTTGTAACATTTTTTGTTTTGTTGTCTTTTACATTTTGTTCGTCGTGTTACGTCTTTTTCATCTCGCTCAGTTTTTTTTTTAGTTTTGTTACATGTTTTTCATCTTTTAGCCTCTTTTTCGTCCCGTTTCGCCTTTTTTTTGTCTTTTTCGTCATGTTGCGTCTTTTGTGTCCCGTCTACGTCTCGTCTTGTGTCTGATACGCTGCCGTCCAGGCTCATTACGTCGTTTTCATCGTTATGCCTTTTTTGTTTTCTTTACGTCTTTTACGTAACTTTTTGTCTTGTTACTTTACATCTTTTTTGTCTTATGTCTTTTTCTTCCTCTTAGTTTTAATTATGTCACGTCTTTTTTGTCTTCATGTAATTTTTGTTTCCATTTTGTGACATTTTTTTCGTCTTGTTACGTCCTTTATGTTCTGTTATGATTTTTCAGGTTGACCTGCCTGCGTGTCCGCCTTCTTTCAGCTCGTTTATCATAAATCCACATGTCGTGTCTGTCAGACAGGCTGTCATTGTCTTGTCTTTATCTTCAGGTGACTAACTTGGACTCTGTCCCGCCGGGTGCTGCTGATTGGCTGTAACCAGGTTATCAGGCTCAGGGAAGCGGAACAGGATCTACCTGTTTTCCCGGCAGCTCCGTTAACTGAACGCCTCCCGGGACTCGGAGTGGAGCGCGGCCGGCCGGACGTCAGAGACATGCTCACAGTCAGAGTGGGTCAGTTCTTTTTATTTCTTTTATTTTGACGGTATGATTCTTCAGTTCAGGCAGAATTCAGACTAACAGCTGCGTCTTCTGTCAGCGAGAAGAACAGAAACAACAGAGCAGTGAGCAGCTGAGATTCACCTGCACAGGTGTGTTAAGAACGCAGAGACTTCAGGACAGTTTCAACGTACCTGGTGACCTTTAATTTAGATCTAAACTCTCAGAGCGAAGGCTGATGTTCTTTTTTTTAAACTGAAAACTAGTCTGATAGTCAGTTAATTATCTGAAACCAGTTTCTTCAGTGTGAGGATTTTATTCTTTGATGACAGTAAACTGAATATCTGTGATAAAACAAATCATCTCATTCTGTTACTTTTCTTCATAGGAAATTATTTTTCTTACTTTTTAAGTTTAAACAGAACTTTTACTTCTATACAAAAAGTATTTTTACTTTACTGCAGTAAAAGTGACAAAGTTCAGGATCGAAATGTCCTCAGATGATTAAAGTAAGAAGTCATCCTCTGAAGGACATTTATTCTGTCTGTCTCTGTACAAAGACGACTGAACCATCAGAGCGTCTCCGTCTCTGTTTCAGATTCTTACATCGTTTCCACTTTGTTAAAACTTTGACGTTTTCAGAACAGTCACGTCCTTTTTGTCTTGTTAAGTTTTTAATGTCATTTTTCATCTTGTTACTTTTTTTTTTTTGCTTTAATGAAATGTGCAGGATTTGACTACTAAATAAATTATGTTATATACAAATAAATACATTTTAAAAATAAAATAAATACAAACAAATATATTAAAATACACAGTCATTTAAATGCAGTGTATATATTTAAAATATATACAAACGAATGAATGAATGTGAAAGTAAATGGAAATTCAGATCAGTATTTGCTTATATTTTATATTTATTTATTTTGGCACGACTATGACTCCGTATTCTTGTGACCTGTATGTGAGAGTTTGAGGACTTTTTCCAGCTGTGAACTCGTGTTGTTCAGGAAAACTAACGTGGATTCTGTTTGTAACTGATGAAACTGTGTGAGGTTTTAATGTGACACTGACATGTTTTTATTCTTTAAACAGGAAAAATGGGAAGACGACAAAACCTCAGAGGGAGTAAGTTTATCATTCAGTCTGAAAGAGTGTGTGTGTGTGTGTGTGTGTGTAGGCAGCGTCTCAGTCTTATGATGTGTTTCTGGAACCAGTTTGTCCAGTTTTAACACGTGTGAAGTCTCAGTCTGCAGGATTAAATAATTAAACAAGTTCATGTAAAACCAGGAGCAGAAATAACAAACTAACTGTTGTTTCGTCTGGTGGAGACGTTTGTTAAATGAGGAAACTTAAAACAAAAAAACATCTGTTACAAATTCTGAATGATTAATGATTAATATAAATATATTTTCTAGTATCCTGGGTCCTTTACAGGTTCTGGGCCTCTGCACTGTAAATATTAAACAAGTTAAGTTTACTTTAAAAAAAGTAGAAGAATTTAACCGTGTCAGATTGAACATGACTGCCTCAGGGGAAAAGAATGAAATATTATATAATGAAACAAGTCTGAGGGCAGAAAGTACTGACGAGTCAGTTTAAGAAGGTAAAACTAAGTTAAAACGATTTAATTTAAGGACAGAGTTTGTATTTACAATGTGGGGTTAATCCAGTCCAGCAGGGCCGCCTGCAGTTAGCAGTTAGCTACTTTAGCAACAAGTAAAGCTAAAGCTAAAGCTAAAGCTATCTCTCCATCAGGGAACTGTGAATAAATGACCTTGGTGTTGTTCCCTGTGTTCGACCCGCTCGTGTTCGCTGAGAAGCTGCTGAGTCCGGTTCTGTTAGCCGCTAACGGCAGCTAACAGTCACAGTTAGCTACTTTAGCGCTAAAGCTAAAGCTAAATCTACCTGTTCATCAGGAAACCTTGTAATTAAATGAGTGAGACTTGAAGCAGCCAGATGACATCAGAGAGGAAATATTTACTGTGTGTGTGTGTGTGTGTGTGTGTTCTATTACCGTGTTTACTTCCTTGTTGATTGTTGACTTACCGGTACAGATGGTTTGTTAAGGAGTGGTGTTTCTGCTTCACTGAGTTTCCTCTGTCACACACGACTCAAACATCAAACTTCGTCCTTTTACACCAACAATAAAACTACTTTTAGTTTGAGTCGTATTTTAATCTGAAATGTTAAAGTTTTATTAAACTCACAGAACTTCTGACTGAACCTGAAACATTCGGAGCTCAGGAGAGATTTAATAAAACTCTCTGAGCAGAAACGTTGATCCTGGTGAGCAGGTCGACCCAGTTATCACATATCACGCGTTCTTTTAGACCGCGTGTTTGGCTGATACTGAAAACAAAACAAAACAATATGATTGATGTGTAAGAATTTCAAAATCGAAATATTTGAAAGATGTAATATATAATAAAGCAGGCTAACTGTAATCTAATCCTCATTACACGTAATACATTACTACCCAACCCTGTTCATAAACTGAAACAGAATTTAATTGTGGAGATGCTTGAAAATTTAGTACATAAATAAATAAAATTTGACGGATCTACTAAGTTTAAAAGAGGAAGGAAACTTTAATCTGCTCTTGTTTGGTAGCTAACGTTAAAAGCTAACGTTAGCTAAAGAGTTAACAAAACTTGACGTTGTTTGCTGGCTAATGTTAGCTAATAAATTCCCAAATCATTAATCCTATATAATTTGATAACAAGCTTAAACGTTTGTTAGCCTAGTTAGCTGACTCATGATGACTCAGCAGAGAATTATTTTGCTGAGTCATCTTAAAAATGCCGCCAGTTTAAAAGTTAAAGTTTTGATGCAACAGAATGAAATTTGATCTCAGTTCAGAGTAAAAACTAACCTGCAGTTTTAATATTTATGCACTTTTAATGTTTGTGCATCATAATTTAAAAGGAAACCATCATTTAATCTGGTTTAAAACATTAATGCCTGTTGTTTCATATTTGTTACATCTGGGGGCCAAATGATTAATCTCAGGTTTTATTTGTTGGGTCACATGTTAATATATGAAGTGATATCTAAAACACAGTCACTGCTTTTAATGAGGGATATTAGAAATATCATTAATAAAATGTTCTCAAAGTATTTATTGTGAGGTTTGGTGTCCGGATGCATTACCATGTTATTGTTGGAACGGTTCCACTCAGAGACGTCTGTGGGTTCCTGTGGTTTGGATTTGTTAGAACCAGTCTGACCAGCAGCTCTGCTGTTTTATGGTTTGATTGCACGACAATCCTCCATAAATTTATTCATTAACGTGACCTTTATTTGTAAAGGGTGGCTCAGTGAGAGCCGCTCTGTTCACTCTGTCTCTGAATCTGCGTCACGTCGAGAAGACAAAGAAAGACAAACGTCGTCCATTCAGACAAACTGCAAACAATTAAACCAGCTTCAAATCAAGTCTGAACCCAAAGAGATGAAGAGAGAAAGTTACACCTCAGTCATGTTTCATTTAATTAACACTCAACATCAAGACTTCAGACCAAACGTCCGTTTATTTATTTACAATATAAATGTTCCTGTCTGGTTTAATAAAAGACTATTTTAAATCATTTCTTTGTCTTTTTCCTCTTCAGGTTTTTGATTCTTTAAAAACTTGTTTCCAGCCTTTTTTGTCTCGTCGCCTTTTAAAACAAAAAATAAACTCAGAAGCAAAGTTTCTCACTGCTGAACTGATTTTAGAGGCAGAAGACACATTCAGGACCAGCTGCTCACAACAGCTGATTTGTTGTGTGTGTGTGTGTGTGTGTGTGTGTGTGTGTGTGTGTCCTGCAGGAGGTTTGCAGTGTGTGTTGGCGTCGGTGGTCGTTGTCGTCTTCGTCATGTTCATCCTGCAGAAATACAGCAACACGTTGGAAAATACAGGTACATTTAATACTTCACACCTTCTGGAAGTGATCAGTCAGCTGTTAGTTAACTTGGTTGATTGATTGATTGATTGATTGTGTAACTCTTGTTCCTCCAGTTGAACTGCGTCGTGCTCTGGTCGAGGGCTTCGTCATGTCCAGTCGCATGTCCAAGGCTCCCACTAAATACTCAGGTTAGTGATCAAACCTGATCAGGATGATTATTGACCCTGATCTGATGGCGGATTAATCGATGTTTCCTCTTCAGCTGGATCGTGCAGTTCAGAGCAACAATGTCCAGAAGATCACTTCAGCTTCTACATCCAGAGTGGAGCCGCCAACGTCGTGGCTCCAAAGATCTGCGTCCAGAACAAACTGTCGGTGTCATAACGTCTCGTTCTAACAGTCAAGTTCTCATCAATGTTTGTTTATTCTCAGCTGGTATTTACAGCAGATCAAACTTCTCCTCAGGGCTCTCGGATCAGTGCTGAACAACGCTGGAGTTGGAATAAACATTGTTGTGATAAACGGTGAGTTAAGAACCAATAAACGTCTGCGTCTCTTCTGTTCGTGCTGCGTTCACGTTCCCTCACAGTAAATTCTTTCTTTATCAGGTAAAACAGGTGAAGTCCTAAAGACCGGAAACTTCGACATGTATAGCGGCGGTACGTAACAACTGATCATTAATATTATTTAATGAGCATGTGGTTAAAACCCTCTGAACACAAGAGTCGTGACGTCACGTTTACGTTGCAGAAGTAAAACCTCTGATCGAGTTCCTGAAGAGCATCGAGCACGGCTCCATCGTCCTGATCGCATCCTTTGACGAACCTTCATCAAAGTAAATTTCTTAACTTTTACATCAACAGAAATGATCCTGACAGAAAGATGCTGTTTGCTTTTATTCAGTTCTTTTTTTAATCATTTAAGTTTATTTTTCTGTCTGTTAACTATCTGTTCTCCTCACATCATCAAAACGGGCTCGTTACTTTAGTCTTAATGCAAGAAAACAAACAACACAACAAGATGAAGATCACAAAGACAACAGAACAATATGTAACAGACAGAAAAAGATAAAAATGTCGTAACAAGACAAAAACAACATCAAAGACGTAACCAGATGAAAATGACCATGATGCATTGCTGCATCCAGCAGTAAAATGTAACATAAACATGAATGCAGACACATCAGATATGATCTGAAAACACTGACAGGGAACTTTTTCAGACTCACTGTTCTTGTGTTGAAGCTCACATCGTGTCATTGACGTGTTTTTACAGGTTAGATGATGAAGCGAAGGAGCTGATTGGTGAACTGGGCAGTTCTGTTATCCAATCACTGGGCTTCAGAGATAACTGGGTGTTTGTTGGTGGGAAAGGAGCAGCAGTGAAGAGCAACTTTGAGAAGGTAAAAACTTCTTTAATCTTTTTTTAATCTTTTCTCTAATCTGGATTCATTGTTGAAACACGACGTCTGTGATAAACAAAAGCAGATTCTCATTTCTAGCTGATGATGGTGGATTTTGTTGCTAAAATAATGACTCACAAGCAGATTTCATGAGTGTAGCTGCCTGATGTAAGCTAATGCTAATGCTAACTGGACTTTAGTCAGCTGAGAAGTTTTAATGTTTCCATCTGACACGTTTTAAAACAAGAACCCTGTGAAAGTGTTTATGTAAAGTTAGCTAACAGCTGCGTACATGATGTAACATTAATGCTAACAGACTGAGGCTAAAGCTAGCTTACATCTCAGCAAACATTGGTCAGATGGTGAAATACAGCAGGTATATCTACATGATAGATGACAGAAATACACTCAGGAAGCACAGGGACTCGATTAGTGCAGCGGACCTTGAGACGGGTCACCCAGCCAGACCAGCCGGACCTCAGAACCTCCTGCTCACCTTCAACGTGGAGAGAAAGAGAAAGATTGACAGACTTCGTTATGGTTGCTAAGCTATGATTGGACAGTTGTTATTTGGAGGCGGGGCTTAGCGAAGGGTCAATTAATGGATTAATCAATGCAGCTCTGCAGGGTCACATGTCTCACCAGCTGATCCACGTTAATGAAGAACTGTGTTTGTCTGTTTTAGTACCTGAAGAACAACAGAGAGAAGAATAAATATGAAAACTGGCCCGAGCTCATCGACATACAAGGATGCATCCCCAAATACCCGGAGTGACCTGCTGCTGCAGCCTAAAGGAATATTTCAACTTTTTAAAAGCAGCTGCAGGAGTTTAAAGCAGGACGACGTGTTTGTAGGACTGAGTTTGTGAACCGGAGCTGTCGGGCTGCAGGAACACAGAGATCCACACGTTCTCTTCCTCAGGTGAAGGTTTGACGAAGCCTGAATCAGACTTCAGAATCAAAGTCTTTTCCTGTGGCTGAGAGGAGACTGGTGAACATTTCCTCAGAATACTTTTATTTTTCTTGGTTTTAAACATTTTTTATTGGGATGTGACGGACGGTTTGGGATCAGGATCATCTACCTTCATCACAGAAGAACTCAGGGACTGTTGGGAAACAATCAAACCGGGGGACTCGTGCCCCCTTTAATGCCCCTGTGGTTTAAGCACCACAAGCCAAGTGTCATTCATCAGTCATCAGTCATCAGTCTTCAGTCATCAATCATCAGTCTTCAGTCATCAATCATCAGTCTTCAGTCATCAATCATCAGTCTTCAGTCATCATTCATCAGTCTTCAGTCTTCAGTCTTCAGTCTCTCCAGGATTTCTTCTTTACAACTTTTTTGGGATTGTTGCGCTGTAAAATTCCTGATTTCACGGAAGCTTTTCTGAAATTTTTTTAAATATATATTGTGATGTTTTTAGGCTTTTATTGGCAATTAAATTGCAGGACCTCGAGAAAATTGCAAAAGAAAGTTGTGACTTTTTGTATAATTCATAAAAAATCAACAGCACTTGTTCCAGGGAGAACAAAACCGCCCTCTGTTCTGAGTGTTCTAACTGACCTGAGAACCCTAAAAAATCTGGTCAATTGAAAAATGGATCCAAACATTTGAAAAGAGGTGACGCTCACGGACGAACGCGCCACCGCACAATGTTTCACAAATCAATTAACGGTCCATAAACTGTCAGAAAAAAGATTTTAAAATGTTGATGACAGTCAGAAATAGTGAATAATAGAATAAAAGACGTACATGTGTGACTTTGTGTCGGGGGGCTGATGTGATTGGTGGAACTCGTGGCTCAGAGTTCTCAGGGATTAGATCAGTTTGTTTTTGCCTGGAGGGACTGATCAACTTTTCTTCTTTAGATAAATTTCTTTGGGTTTGAGAAACCCAAAAATTTCTGTATTTCAAAAACTTGTTCTCAGTGAGCTGTGAACCTGATTTGCTGTTTTTTGGGGTTTTTGCATGTTTCAATTAGTGAATTTTGAGACTTTTAAAGAGGTTTATGAATGTAACTTAAGACTCATTTCACAACTGTACTGGAAATAAATAAAGTAAAGGATATGAATGAACTGTAGTGATTATTGGTTCCATGTTGGTGTCGTCCGGGGCCGGGTCGCGGGGGCAGCAGACTTCCCTCTCCCCAGCCGAGCGACATCGTCCCTCCAGCGGGTCCTGGGTCTTCCCCGGGACCTCCTCCCAGTGGTTCATGCCTGGAACACCTCCCCAGGAAGGCGTCCAGGAGGCATAATCAATACAAATATTTCCAAAAAACACACTTAAAAGCGAGACTTAAGTTAATCCCACTTTATAACTAATGTTAACTTAAATAATCTCATTGATTTTTAAGATAACAGACGTAAGTCATGCGCACACGGACGCTGCACACGTTTGGACCTGTTTTTCATGAATTAATCCTGTCACAGTCTTGTCTATTGAAAAATTGGTCTTTCTGTCTTTTGTCTTTCTGTTGAGATGCACTAACACAACTCTCTCTCTCTCTCTCTCTCTCTCTCTCTGTGTGGAGACTCCAACACATGTTGACTGAACAAACATCACATCACACCAAGCTGGTTTAACAGGAACTCAGCAATATCAGAGGTGTGTGTGTGTGTGTGTGTGTGTGTGTGTCTCTTTTCC
>JAJHUR010094233.1:8010-19282 GCA_027495735.1 Lutjanus campechanus | reverse complement strand
CATGTAGTTCAGCACCGCAGCGTCGTAAATGAAAGCATCAAGCTTCCTGTAAGAGGAGCGCACATACTAGATTTACTATCTAGACCAGGAGTTTCCAGGGGTTGTATGATAAATCTGAGAGGTTGTGACATGATTAATAGGAAAGGATAGAAGGAAAGGAAAGGAATAACACATTTCTGCTACACAAATTTAGGTATTTAGGTTTATTTCTTCTAATTTTTCTGAAGTACTGAATATTTTTTTTACCTATTCAGACCCTAAAAACTATTCAGTTAAAACAATCCAGGCGTACTCTGAGGCTGTCTGTCAACATTACTAGATGAAAATACTCTCATGTTAGTGTGTTAAATTTGAAGCTAAACTCAAGAATCATAATCATAATCAGAAATACTTTATTGATGCCCTGGGGGAAGACTGGGTCACGTTACACACTCAATTTCCCCCGTCCGGAAAAGTTAGTTTAGCATAAAAACCATAATGTCTCCTTTTAACTCTTTTTATTTATTTATTTTTAAAATATTTTTTGGCCATTTTCGTGGCTTTATTTATAGGACAGCTGAAGATAAAGACCGGAAAAGTGGGAGAAAGAGAGGGAAGGAACCACACGCAGCAAAGAGCTGCAGGTGGGAATCAAACCCACGGCTGCTGCAGAGGACTCATAGCCTCACAACATGGAGCACAGGCTCTACCAACTGAACAACCAGGACGCCAGCTCTTTGGTTTGAAAACAGATGAAACAAATGGGATATAACGTGTATAAATGTGAGTAATTGTGAGCTTAAAGGGAAAATACAACACGTTTCGTGTGGATATCCAGTCAGTGTTGATGGTAAATCAATTGAAGCAATAAGTTCTCCTGCACATGGAGCCACGCTGCCTGTGCCTACATGACCCAGCATGCATTGCATGTGAGCTTCTGACGCCCACGCCCATGTTGCCGTCTATCACCGTCCTTGCTATAGACATATAACACGTAGTTGCCACATTGACCGCTTTGGCTGCAATACGTCAACGTCACTGCCATTTAAGACTGACCTGTGGACAAATACATGTAAACGTGAGAGCTGCTGTTTTCCTGGATTAAGAAGCAGTAAAATGTTTACTGTACATTTCTCAACTGAATTTCAATGATTCATGTTATATTGAAGGGTTTATGAACTATACAGAGTAGGATTTTTTTAAAATAACTTACTCTTTGTAAATCATGAACACTTGAATATAAAAATTACTAAATGAAATCAGCTGAGAAATATTTTTGTTACAGAGCTTTTTATCCAGAAAAAAAAAACCCAGCTCCCCCGTTTACTTTTGTGTGATTACAAGCCATTCTTGACCAGGTGGCAACCTTGACATATGATCTAAAGCCCAATATGGGGTCTACGTATGTATGTCTATGACCCTAGCTTAAAGCTATTACTTCGTTTGCTAAAACACAGTGGTAGGTGACAAAAATGTTCATCTATCATGCTCCCTGGCTAACCAGAGATGGAAACTACAAATCCAAGCTGAAACAGCCTGTAGTTCCTCCTGGATCTTCATCGGATGCAGGAAAACAAGCAGATTTTGCAGCAGAACAGGTCAGCATTCTCAGTTAATATAGCACACACTGATGGACTTATTCTCTCAATCAACATTAATTGGACATCCACGTGAAAAGTGGCGAATTCTCCCTTTAAAAGCTGCTGGTGGTTGGATTTTGTTACATATTCTGAACAAAACATCTACCATCTGTTTCCCCCTGTTTACAGTCTTAATGCTACACTAAGCTAAATGTAGCTTCTTTCTTTAAAGCAGTAGTACCCAACCAGCGGGTTGCAACACCCCAGGGGGTCTTAATAAATACTCTCAAATTAATAGCTGTTTTTTCCAGACTTTTCTATTTTTTTTGTGCTTTTTTTTTGATGCAATAAAATGAAATAATCTGAGAAGAAAACTCACTGTGAGCCTTGAGCAAGTTATATTTTAAACAAGTGGTCACAGACTCACAGTTAAAGAAAGCATGTTTCTGCCTTACGTCGCTTTGTCTACCTAATCTATTTCAATGGAAAAAGCGTATTAATCTCTTGTAATATTGACAATTACAACGTATTTGAGTTTGTTTTCTAATAATGAAAGAACACTGTGTGAAATTTAATCCACGAGGCTTCAAGTATTAAAGACCACAACACTGCTGAGTCTTCAACACTGAGCTTAACGTACATACAGTGCTGTGACAGTCACAGTGTTCCTCAGATCCATGAACAAGCCAGTCAGTTTACTCCCGACGCTCTGTATTCTTGCAGCTGCAGCTCTCAGCTTGGACTGACTGAGTACTCTCCGGTGTGCGCGCCGCTGGTACAGTAAATATTCACGCACACGAGGACGTCTTTGTTCGCACTGGGCTGTAATCTTTTACTTTCAGGTTTTGTCATTACTCTGACATGACAAGCTGAATTCAACATAAGGGCCGACAATTTGTATCTGACGCGACAATCCCCTTATGTGGGCCGGATACATCTGAGCTCAGCAGAAACACAAGCTTGATGTATGACTGTTAACCAAACACAATGTAACGAGGGGCCGTTATCGCCGGCCTGTACAGCAGCAGAACCACGCTTATAAGTTCATTATGAGGGGAAAAAAGATTTTATATAACCCAGTGAATACATCCTGATGCTAATCAACCCCTCTGGGAACCTCCATGGTAGATATGTATGCATTAATATAAAACACGGCATTAAACTGAATTAAACCAAAGGGCATATGTTAAATGCAGTCGTTGAGTATCTGTTGTTTGAAAACTTCACAGAGAATTTCAGACTGCGCGTTCATTCAAGTGCACACAGGCAGCGTTTGAAAACAATATGCTGTAGGTTCATTTTAAATATTTATTTTGTGCCTATTTCATGAATTGACTGAAATTTTGACGAGAACCACCACTTTCCTCCGCGTAAACAACCGAATTTGCCGAAAGAAGTGAATTAAACACTGATGATTCTGCTGAACACATTAATTATAGCGTTTTGATGTTGTATAAACAATGCCAAACATATGAGATATGAGAAACGAAACCTTTTCTATTTGATATGCAATATCAATGAAGTAATTGCAGAGAGGCGAAAAAGCAAAAAGTAAAATAATATTTGGAGAAAATACCCTGAAAGATCAAAGCACACAAAACTAATGAACAAATAAAAGCACTGCAGCCATCCTTCCATTAGTGTGTGTTTAGGAGGGAGAATAAAGGTAGCAAACTCCAGAACAAATTACACTCTCCCTGTTTTGGCAGCTCCCTCTTTCCAGCAGCAACAAGACTCAATAATGAGCCCTTGCAGTCAGCGTCTGCATTTTACCGTCAGTGACAGAAACACTGAGCACAGTTACTGCAGCATTTTAGCCTGAGCTAGTGCCGGGCCCCATGGGGCCGGGTCTCTGTGTGATGCAACCTCTTTTTTTGTTTGTTTTCACATGTTCTTAAGTATATGCCTTGTCTGCAAACAGAATTACTCTCTCAGGTATAATAAATCTCAACTTGATGTGAGTCGTCTTGACAAGTTTACAGTACCCAGTCTTGAGGCTGACCAGCGCATCCTGGACGCCACTCTGATGGTATTTGGTCATGTACTGATGCATATCTGGGTAGTTCTTCCTGATGTTGCGCTCGGTGCTGCCGTTGGGAACTGTCCCAAAGCGAAAAGGAGGAGAATAAGAGTACGGACTCTGGAACTGCAGGGAGAGAAAGAAGAGAAGCAAAAGAGAGGCAGAGTCTTAAAGAGGGAATTGATAAGAGGAGACAGAAGCACAAAAAATAAAAACAAAGAGGCTCAAGCACAAACAGCATGAGTGAGAGACAGCAAGAAGGGACAAAAGAGGAGGAGAAAGGGAGACCAAGAGAGTGTTGAAGTGAATGAGAGCCACACAGAGAGGAGGAGAGAGGAGCAAGAGTGACAAGAAGAGACAGAGGAGAGAGGAGGAGGGAGAGACAGTGGAGTGGACTCATCAGTCATCATCATTGTGTGTCCAGTCTAGCGTAAGACTGGCTGGGGTTCTGCTGACACTGCCAGCCTCTGCAAACTACACACACACACATATCCAAACACAAACACACACACACACGTCTTTGATCTATGCAGCCTGCGTGTGTGTGAGTCCGTGTGCGCCCCTGGGTCTGCTGTGCTGGCAGTGTTAGTGTGGTGACAGCTACGGCCAAAGGGTTTGGGCTGTTGAAGCCCAAGGGCACTCCCTGGAGAGTCCTGTCTGGCCGCAGGGCTGGCATCCATTACAAGAGCAACCCTGACTGTGAATGCGTTTAGTTTTCTTCTGTGTGTGTGTGTGTGTTTCTGCATGTCCATATGTGTGTAATCCCACCTTCTTGTCAGACAGTCCAGTGACTTGGTCCACAAACTCTTCCTGGATCATGAAGGCAGCCAGGTTGGCAGTGTAGGAGGCCAGGAAGATGACGGCGAAGAAGGCCCACACCGATACGATGAACTTACTGGTGGTGCCCTTTGGGTTCTGCACGGGCACAGAGTTGTTGAATACCAGACCCCACAGCAGCCATATGGCCTTACCGATTGTGAATGATGGACCGTGTGGGTCTGACAGAGAGAGGGGCAGAGACAGGAGCAGAGGGTGAAATAAAAATAAGAAAGCGGAAAAAAGCTATGAGCTGAGGAACAAAGAAAGGCCAAGGCAGGTAAACCTTAAACTCACATCTTCAGCTGACAGTCAGGGCTCCTATAACTTTTCAAAAGTCAAATTCAAACACTGTTCAAGAAATTTCAAGGTACTCTTTTCCAACACCTCACTTCTTCATCACATTAAATCAGAGGTTATTGTGCCACAGATAACCAACATTATATTTCTTTATCTAAAAAAACACTTAACTAAAAAAAATTCAGTCAAGAAGCAATTTGTTATGAAAGTAATGTAATTACAATTTCAAGAACTTTCAAGCACTTTAAAATCCAAACAAACACTTCATTAAAATTCAAGTATTTTCAAGGATTTCCAGCACCAATATGATCCCTATAGTCTGAGTAATATAATATATTGTCTTTTTTATTCTAACAGACTTACTGTTGTCTACCAGCAGCTGGAAAAATGCTTAAAAGTGTCATTACAGAGGTTCCAATTTTCTAATCTAATACATGCCACTACGTTTATAACTACAACACAAATTCCAAAAGAGTTGGGATGTTGTGTAAAATGTAAATAAAAGCAAAAACTTTTTGTGCAATATTCAATTGAATAAAGTACACGGACAAGATATTTAATGTTCTAACTGATAAACTTTATTGTTTTTTGTAAAGATATGTTCACTCTGATTTTGATGTTTCAAAGAAGCTGGGACACGAGCATGTTTACCGATGTGATACATCACCTTTTCTTTTAACAACACTCAGTAACTATTTGGGACCTGAGGACAGTAATTGTTGAAGTTTTGAAAGTGCAGTTCTTTTTCGCTTGATATATGACTTCAGGTGCTCAACAGTACAGAGTCTCTGTTGTCCTGTTTCATGCTTCACAATGAACTATACATTTTTAATGGGAAACAGGTCTGGACTGCAGGCTGGCTGGTCTAGAATCTGGACCATTTTACTATGAAGCCATGCTGTTGTAACACGTGCAGAATTTGTCTTGGCATTGTCTCACTGAAATGAGCAGGGATGTCCCTGAAAAAGATGTTGTCCAAATCCTGTGTGTGTTTTTCAGCTTTAATGGTGTCTTCACAGATGTGCAAGTTAGCCATGATGCCATGGGCACTAACACACCCCAAGAGAATCACAGCTGCTTACTTTCAGACTTTACGCTGCTAACAGCATGGATGGTCATTTTGGACCTATCAGACTGCAGCACGGCCCATCTTAGATGAGCTCAGGCTCCAGAGAAGTCTGCAGCTTTCCTGGATGTTGTTGATATACTGAATGTCTTTCACATTGCATGGTCTTAATTTGCACTTGTAGATGCAGCGGTAAACTGAGTTTAACGACAACAGATTTCTTAAGTGTTCCAGAGCCCATGTGGTAATATCCTTTGTGCAATCAAGTCTTAAACGCAGAGGGGATCAAAGGAATGGATTGTAGAAGGTGACATCTCTGAATTCCTTGAAGTTTTGTGTTGGGAAACATTGTTCTCAAACTGTTGGACTATTTGCCCACGCAGTTTTCAGAAAGGATTTGTAAATCATTGCATTCCGTTTTTATTTACGTTTTACACTGCATCCCAACTCTTTTGGAACTGGGATTGTAGAGAACATCTTCCAAAGAAAGAGTCCTATGACCCCGTTTGAGGACATCGGCCCTCCTTCAGGAGGCTGACACTGTAAATATAATGTGACAGTATTACTGGCTTCAGTTGTTATTTATGCCCACAGCTCACAAATTTTGCAACAGTAATTGTGGACAACAGGCCTGTGCTTGGGTTACGAGCATAATCAATAGGTGAAGACCAAAACTTCTCATGGCCAACTGGATCGACCTTACTTCAGCAAGTCAAAGCTATAAAGTTTTTAAGACTAATATCATTCAGGAAATTAAAAAAAAGACACAGTTCTGTTTTCCAGCTTGGAGGAGTGATGCAAGTTAAAGAAAACTCAAAATGGGAATCAATAATATTTCATACATGGACGTGCTGATTGCCAAATGGTTGAGGCGCATCCCACCACTTGACTCTAGATGGGGACCTTGGTTGAATGTCTTACCCCTCTACTCCCCTTGTCTCCCCTTGTTTCCTGTTTGGCTCTATATTGTGCAACTCCCCGTAGGCTTGCAGGGGTTGTAGGTGTTACCAGTGTTACATGGTGTTTAGGCACCAATTACATTACTTATCCACCGCCCACACTGTCTAAGCATGTTATCAATTCTTAGTCGAATGACGGATGCTTCAATTATAAACTGAAAGTGTCTGCTTGGTACAGCAGCAGCAGCAGCAGAGTCGCAGGAGTCAGATTTCAAACGTGACGCTGTAGGCTAATCACAGACTAATGTGAGGTTGCTTGACAACTGGAAATGATTGCACAGACTGAAATCCACTGGAAGAGCAATTATATGGTGCCCCAGCATAGCCAAACAGTCGTGAGGGTCGGGGAGACATAAATGTGAATTTTTTGTTGATCAATACGTTATGAAGGCGTTATGGTCAATTTTACTAAACCAAGCTAGCCCTGAGAAGGAGTTTTCAACTCATCTGTGGACATCAGCTAAAGTTGTTCAGGTCAGTGTGTGTGTGTGTGTAAGGGTGTTTTATAGATCCGCAACTCAAAGCTTAATAATCAAACAACTTCCGAAGCATTTAATTTGTTCAAGGTAAGGGAGAGAGCTAAAGTTAAAGATAAAAGTAGAGTGCTCTACGATGTTGAGTTCATGTTTTTCTTTTAATATGTTTGGTGTAATCAGGAACATCAGTGTTGTTTACCGGTGAATATTCTGTTGTGCCATACATTACTGTGAAGGCGTTGGCTGGTGCTAATTTGCCACAACTATGTCTAGCTTCGTTAAACCAAGCTAGCATTGACAAGGAGCCAACATCATAACGTGTACCTTACGTTATTATTATTATGGCTTTGTTAAATACTGGATTCTGATTGGTCAACTACAGCGTTCTTCTGTTGCTATGAAGAACAGACCGTTGCTATGGACACAGTTCTAATCTTAGACTCTAGAGGAACAATAAAATCATTGCTAAATCACTAGAATCATTTTAAAATTACTATGCTGTGTCACATTATTTATTTTTTTGGTACATAACCATGGAACAAGCAGGATAATGTACAGTGAGCGAGTCACTATTTTTAAATGAAGCCATTTATTTCACAATAATGACCTGCTCACTGTACATTATCACTTCTTCAGCCTTACTTTATCCCATTTGGAGCTGGAAGTGACGCCAGGCCTGAGTTGACGGTGTTCCAGTACAGCAAGTCGGAAAAAAACTTTTTTACACTGTGGCAACATGTCCTCATACAGTACTGTGTGTGTGTGACTGATTTAATGAGACACAAGTGTTAATAAACAGCTTTCACTTCTGTTGATGTGTGGAGAGGCCATGTTAGATTTTGAGGTCGGGTTGGGTGAGGTTCCTCCAACTCCCGAGTCAGAAATCCGACTTCAGGGGACGTTACAGTAGAAATTTCCCCACTGGGAACTCAGTAATTCTGACTTCCCGGTTCAACTGCAACACAACAATACTGCTCCATAACCCAGCATACTGTTTTTACTCATTAGTTTGTGTACAAATTAAACAAATGAGATACAACTTGTTCATTAGTGAACTTTAGAAGTATTGGTGAATGTATTTTGTTTTCTTTGAACAGAGCCACACCACCTGTATACACCTGTGTTGTGCTAAGCTAGCTCTGGCTTCATATTTAGCATACAGACATGAGACTGGTCAGAATCTTCTTGTGTAACTCTCAGCAAGAAAGCAAATAAGATCTTTTCCCAAAATGTTGAACTACTCTGATGTGCAAAGACAGAATCTGTAAAACTGTTGTAAAATAGCTTTACACTTCAGGCATTTGTAATTAGTCTGTAAGATGAATGGAAACTAGCAAAGGATGATGTCCAGTGAGCAGGTAATTAATACCTACGTCTGAATCAGAGCCTGCTGATAGTCAGTACAACAGCACTCCCTGTTGTGTGATTTTGCTTAATTAACACATTGTTTGGCTGAAGGGGAAATCAAAGAAAAAAAAAACATATTTTATGTGCTACACCTGAATTGGCCTTTAGCTCATTTAAATGTTAAATTAATCCAAAATGTAATTTTGTGTGCACACAACATTAATTCACTGATTCACAGCCAGCAGGGCAGCTCCAGGTTCTGGTTTTTGATGATGCCTCAGATTAAAGTGTTGAGAGAGTTGTTAAAGCTCTGTAACATTAAGTGAACTGTCTAAAGTCAGAGTAATAATAGGTCACTTCTTTTGCTCCAGGGGAGGCTTGGATCTGTGCTTCTTGCTCTGGGGAGGAGAGATTCCTGATCGTGTGTGTGGGTGTGTGTGTATGTGTGTAAGCCTACCTTTGCCTTGGGCCAAGTTGCGGTTGAAGCCCAGCGGACTGACAAACTCAAAAAGGAAGACGGCGATGGCTGTGACAATGAGCAGCATCACAAACATCATCACCCAGACTGATGCACTGAAGGGCTCTGAGAGGGAGGAGAAGGAGGGAGAGAGTTAGAAGAGAGAGAAACAAGAGAGACGCTGTGCAGGAGCAGGAGATGCATAAAAAAAAAAGTGAGGGACGGAGAGAGAGAGGGAGAGAGAGAGAGAGGCGACAGACTCAATAAAAGAGAACAGGGACGAGGGGGAGATAAAGCGAGGAAAAGATGATAGAGAAGACACAGAGAAGGGGAGAAAGGGAGACAGACGGCGTGAGAGGGGAGACGAGGGAGGGGAGGAGAGGGAGAGTTAGTCACAGAGAGTTTGACGGAGCACATTTCCATATTTCTCATTATTCCCTTGGATGAGAGCTGAGAGAGGGAGAGGCCCGGGGCGGGGGAGATGGTAGAGGAAGGGGGGAGAGAGAAGGAGAGAGAGAGAGGGGGAGACGGAGGGGGAGAGAGAAGAATCAAACTCCAAGTGATCTGATGTGCCCTGCTGTGGGCATGTGTATGTGATCTATTTGTGTGTGTGTGTGATCTGTGCATGTGTGTGTGTGTGAGAGTCTGCAAGTGTTTGGTGTGTAGCAGGGCAGGAGTTCAGAGAGCGCGATGAGTGCCAGAGACGCTGAACCCAGACAAATTGTATGTATGTGTGTGTGTGTGTGTGTGTGTGTGTGTGTGTGTGTGTGTGTGTCACGATATGTGTAAGTATGTGACTGCCAGGGTTAGCCAACCCTGAGAGATTGTGCACTGAGGTGCCTCTAATATGAGTGCGAGAGATACTGAACCGTCACTGATACCCTGGCCCAGGCTCAACACACACACTCACACACACACACTCATACAATGAGCTCCCATATAAATATACACACAAAACATTCAACCCTTACACTCTTAGAAATAAAGATGCTAAAGAGAACCATGAAGGGTTCTTCTGCTTTTCCACGTAAAGGCGGAGATATACTTTCTTTTAACTACGCGTTAGCATACGCACCCCGACGCTTCATGGCTGCCTCGCGTATCCTGCGTCCATTTGGAGCGATGGTTGTGCGCGTCCTCAGAAATTAACGCTACGCATACGCGTTAGTTAGTTAGTTCTGTTCAGTATTCTCAGACCTCGGTGCTGTCTAGCAAAAAACAAACAAACAAAAACCTCTGTGTTTCCACCAGTTTTGAGTGGAACCATTGTAATTGTGATGTCATCAACAGAGGGCGTTGCACAATGCAAAACAACCTGTAGAACATGACACGTCCACTTTGGTTCCCAAGGGTAACCTCTTTTGGTTCCAGCTGGAGACCAAAATTAGGTGCATGAACCAGAAATGACCCGGTTCCATGTTTGTGGAAAAGCCCTGTAGGAGAGGTTCTACAGAGAACCTTTCTATGGTGCAATGGTTCCATTCACAACCCTCTCTGGAGGTCCTAACTAGAACCTTTCCACCTTGTAAGGGTGCCAACGAGAACCCACCCAGGGGGGTCTATCATGAACTTTTTTTAATATTTCAGGGGTTTTATCTAGAACCCACTGAGAGGGTTCTACCGAGAACTTTTTTATATTCCAAGGGCTTTTATCAAGAACACACTGACGGGGTTCTATCAAGATCCTTTTTAAATTCCAAGGGTTTTATTTAGAACCAGCTGTGGGGGTTGTACCAAGAACCTTTTTATATTCCAATGGTTTTATTGAGAACACATTGAGGAGGTTCTACAAGGAACCTTTTATATTCCAAGGGTTTTATCTAGACCCTACCGAGGGGGTTCTACCAAGAATCTGTTTATACTGCACAGGTTTTATTGAGAACACATTGAGGGGGTTCTACAGAGAATCTTTTTATATAGCATGGGTTTTATCTAGAACCCACCAAGGGGTTTCTACTGAAAACCTTTTTATATTCCAAGTTTTATTGAGAACACATTGAGGGGGTTCTGCAGAGAAACTTTTTATATTCCAAGCATTTTATGTAGACCACCAAGGGGGTTCTACCAAGAGCCTTTTAATATTCCAAGTGTTTTATCTAGAATGGACTCAAAGGGTTCAACCGAGAACCTTTTCATGTTCTAAGCGTTCTCTCAAGAACACACCAAGGGGTTTCTACTGCAAGGCTTTTTTTCTTAATATTCCAAGCATTTTATTTAGAACCCACACAGACAGTTACACTGAGAACCTTCTGATATTCCAAGGATTCTATCT
>JAJHUR010094231.1:0-18411 GCA_027495735.1 Lutjanus campechanus | reverse complement strand
CAAAACCGAGGTACGTATCGAACCGAGATTTTTGTGTATCGTTACACCCCTACCATTTTGCCTTTATTGATAGGACAGCTTGAAGAATGGACAGGAAATGGGGCAGAGAGAGAGGGGATGACACGCAGCAAAGGGCCGAAGGCGGGAGTCGAACCAGCGGCCGCTGCAGAGGACTAACAGCCTCAGTACATGGGGCGAACGCTCTACCAACTGAGCTAAACCTCCGCCCTCACCCCCCCCTCTAAGCGTGTGGGAGAACCTACTTAAACATACTTATTATATTCAGTTTCTGCCAGATTCTGCCAATAAATCCTACTAAATCTTCCACACCGGATCTGTAAAACCTCAAATCTTTTTACAACTCTCAACCCATTCTGCAGTCGATTAAAGAGTCAATTATTTTCTCAATTAAGCGATTAATAGTTGTTTGTTTTAAAATGTCAGAAAAAGGTTAAAATGACTATCAGTGTTTCCCAAAGCCCAAGATAACGTCCTCTTGAGATGTTTAGTTTACTGCCATAGAGGACTGAAGAAATCAGAGAATTATGACTTTTTCCTTAGTAAATTACTCAAACTGATAAATTGATTATCCAAATATCTGCTGATTAATTTAAAAATAGATTAATCAATTGATTGTTGCAGCCTTAAATATCAATATCTATATCTGTCATCTATAATTCTGATAGTGCCATGCTTGATCTTTTATGTGCATTTTGAAGCATTGTTTAAGAGAAGATGATGGAAACTGCAAAATTCCAAAAAGAAAAAACTTCCTCAATTTTGCTAGTTTGAAGTAGTTTTTTTTTCCTTTTTCAAAGAAGAGTTATGCACTTAATGGGAGATGGAAACACTTTTTCTGAACAAGTGCAGACATAGCGAACTTTTAACTCATATGACTGTTCAGCTGTTTCCATGCCGACCGTCTCCTCGTGGCTCTCATGGCTCTATAATACATCCATGATCACTCCACACAGATCTGATGGAACCTTCCTCACATTCATTCATGAAACTAATAGAAATGTCATATTCTCATCATGTTTTCTACAATGTTTTTTCACTGTTTGAGGTTCAGCTGGTGCTCTTTTATTTCTGACTGTAGAATTATCTTGATGAACCATCTCCTAATAATCTCATAATGGCAGTGGATGTAAACAAGCATTCATTCATATTTTCTTTTGTTGATTTATTTGAAATTTGGTTAAAATTTGCAATACAGTTTGATGGAAACCTGGCTATTGTTTTACTGTAAAGAACCTCTGATTTGCTCTTTGCTCTCAGACTTGACAAATCAATTAAAGCCAAAGGACCATTGTTGCAATTACGGTTCAGTCTGACCAGGGTCTAAAATGTAAAATCTATTCTGTCATTTACTCAATACTTGTGTCTGGCCTTTAAAGCATCTACCCACACACATCTTTATCTGGAACTAGGCTGGTTTATCGCTCTCTGTGTTTTTGGTTTTGAAACACACACATACCTTGATATCACATTCTTTGCTAAAAGTCTCACCACTCTGCTGCAGTTTATTTTTGAAGCTGCAGTGACTCTTCTCTTTTTTTTTGGGAAAAGCTGTGGCAGCAACAGTTCAGGCTGACACAGGCAGTCTCTCTCTCTCTGTCCTCCTCACTACAGACAGCTGGATGATGACTCCCACTTGGTGAAACTTAACATCCCAGTGTAATCACATTGTTTTACACTCCTCACACAAACACACACACACACACACACACACACACACACACACACACACTCCTCCAGGGATTTGGTGACCACCTCACCACCTGCCAAGGATGCTGGCACTGCAGAAGCAAAGCTGGATACACTGATAGCTGTAATTTTACACCTAAAGGTGAGGTGTGCTGTTCTAATCCACTACACTTCTTTATCAAATTCAGCGAACATCTCCTCACGGTCCTCTAGTTCCCCGTTCAGTGTGTGCACTGAAAGAAACGAGATGTTTCTAGTCACATGAGTTTGATTGTGTCGGTAATCACTAGAGAAGCCATTTTTTTCTGTTTTGTCCCCTGTCTCTCTTCTTTAACCATCCTCTCTGTACTTTTACGAAGAAACTTGAAACTATATTACTATATTACTCCTCCGATCAGCAGTCAAGATGGACAGGGAGACTAATTAGCTTACTGTAAACAGCAGAGCGCTGTCGGCTCCTCTGTGGGTCGCTGCTGCAGACAGGTTGAGAAGCAAGAGTCCAGATAAATCTGCTTTTAAACCCCAAGAACAAACTCTGAGCTCTCCCCTTGCCAGTAAACGGGTCCGCGACTCCTCCATCCGTTGTCGCTGCTGACAGGTTGAGAAGCAGGGATGAAGATAAATCTACTTTTTAATCCCAAAAGTTTGAAACATAAACTGGTGTTTCTTCTGCCAGAAGCTCTGGTCTGTCCCTGGCTCTCTCCCCCAAAACTCCCCGGCTCTCCACACTTGTATTTTCATAGCATTAAAATATTACTTTCCCTCACTGAGGCTACTGGTAACTTATCTTCGGGCTATAGACGTGCTGGATTTCGCCATATTGCTCAGTTGTTACTGTCATTTCCTTGGCAAAGCGTGTTCACATATTGGCGGAGCTTCTGAAGGAGCACTGAAGGGAGGGGTGTGTTTGTTCAAATATCAACTTTAATTTAAGGTTTCTCCATTATGGATTATAAACTTGTACTTCTTTTCTATTTACCTTTTCTCAATCGTTTCAAGGTACTATTTAATGTGTTATGTAGACCTGGATGTAATAAACAACAACAGAGTGTTGCATGCAGAAACAAGTACATACCTAATCATGTATTTGGATCCTTATTAGGAATTCTGTGGGACAGCTGGAGTGAAGCCAGGAGCCCGCTCTGCCTCGGTGGTTTGGTTTGAGGGACTGTGTTTACCCTCTCAGTAATCAGTGCAGTTAGATGGATGTGTTCCTCAGATAAGTGTTTCCCTTGATGAGGTCCTTACCTGACCACAAACCATTTATCGCCAGAGACAGATGATGACCTTAAATTACCCCCTTTTCTCGCTCCCCTGTATTTTGGTCTAGCCCGAGGCCACTGTGGCTGCACTGTTTGTGTGCTGGCTACCTCCTTATCGCAGTGTGGGGGCTTGTCCCAGCCCACAACTCCTGAATCAAGTGTCCTTTTCTGCTTTTGTTAATGAGAAGCCGGCGTGGGTGGAAGTGGGTTTGAATTCCCGGCGGCATAACTCCAAGGAATAATTTCCAGATATAGAGGGAAAACTTTAACACAATTCCAAAAAGCCAAGCCTTCAGGCAACCACTGTTATTCCTGGTGTTTTTATACCCCCTTTTTCAGTGAAAACACCGGTTGAAAGGCTTTTCTGTCTCTTTCTAAAACATTGAAATGCAGAAGTCAATCTTCATGCTTGCATAGTCTTTTTAGAACAGCTTTTATTTCCAAGGTGACATGTGGCAGCAAAAAATGCTGTAAGACAAAGACAACTCAGATATGCTCAGAAAGTGAAAGAAAAGGGCAAATGTCACAACGATGCACTTAAAAAAAGTCAACTAGATTTACCATCAGTGCAATATGAGACGCACTTTGTACCAAGTAACATTTAAGATACTAGACAAGACTTTTATGTAAAACACTGATTGTATCAGCTTAAACTACAAAGTTTTGCTAAAGTAGAGAAAAGGTCCCAACCTCAATAACTGGAACAGCTGGACTGACCAATATTAGATGTTTAAATTTGCACTAATTAATATTCTTATATTGACAATGTGTCAAATGAATAGTAAAGTAAAATGTGTTGCTTGAAGTGATGAATTATCTCTCAGCCCTCTTATTGCCTTTCAACTCATCGTTTTGGTTTAATGATCTGCAACTTTACTATTCCGGTTTAGTGTCACAGCTATCATGAACTTTGTGTTCAGTCGCAACAGCTTTTTAAAAATGAAAGATAGGGTTGCAAATAACTTAAACTTCTCATTATTGATTCATTTTCCAGTTATTGTCACGATTAATTGTTCAGTCTATAAAATGTCATGAACTTGTGAAAAATGCTCATCACAATTTCCCAGAACCCAAAGTGACGTCTTTGCGTTGCTTCTTTTGTTAAACCAGAAGTCCAAGGTTGCCAAAGAAAAGCAGCAAAATTCTTACTTTTTAGAGGGTGGAACTAGCAAATGTTTGGCATTTTTTGCTTGAAAAATGATCAAAATAGCAATTGCAATGAATTTTTGTTCTCTTCCCACTGTACACTAACTGGCCTGTAGCAACATACTTGTGAACATAGTGGAACATTTATCAGATAAAGAGCCAGATATTTCTCTTGGAAGTTGTTGCAGCCCAAAATGGAGCTAGGAGACTGAATATTTGAATAGAATTATCAGGCTGTCTGAAACAGGACTCCAAATGAATGCTAATGTTGCTCTGTGTCTGTGGTAATAGGCAATATTCTGCTTACATGTTAGCCATATCATATCAGAAGGGTGTGATTTTCATTGTGTGGTGAAGTTCTGTGACTGAGTATGTGATTATAGAGTCAAAAATTCTTGCATGAGTTGGCTGAGAGAAATGGTAAATGACACGTTGGAGCTCGATCAATCAATCATAGCTTGCCGTCAAGGCTTGTGTGATGTACACATCTGTGACTGGAACAGAGGTGATGTGTATCAACTTCCACTTGTCAGCACCAACAATGTTTGCTTACATAATCGTGGATATTAACATGCTATTGCTTTTTTGCTGTGGCATCGTTTGGCATCCCAGAGGCACCGTGTCAGTTGTGTTGCTCGGTGACAAACGATATCGGATAAACTGAGCCATTGTTGCCCCTGACGCTCATTTTTGTTCCTGATGACCCACTTTTGTCGGGCCATTATTGGGCTGATATTGTGTTGTCTGCTCCCAGAATTAATAGACCTGTATTGAAATCTTTGAATTTCATACAGTTATCTCTCATCGGCATGTAAAATGCCGATTTCTGTCCCTTTATTTTTTCTGCATTTGCCATCCAGCTTTTTACACATGTGGACCATGATCAAAGACATCTTAAAATGAGTTTTGTAGCCGTGCAAACCGAAGCACCACGCGCCTCTGCCAGCTGCAGAGAGACAAACACATGCAAGCCAGCTTTTTGGTTGTCTTTTATTTTTTATTTACATTTTCCAGCCTTTCTCGGGGTTCTCAGTCTGAAGAGGTTCAGAGCTATTTGCACACTCGTCTGATCTTGCAGCGAGCGTTTTAGAAACTCCTTTGCATGTTTTCTTGTTTAGGCACCTGACACGCACACTAAAAAAACATTCCCCTCACTGCACCTGAATGGAGAGGTTCCTTCTCCTCATCTCCTCCTCCTCCTCCTCTTTTTATTTCCCTCCTCTTTTGAGCGTTCCTCCGATCCTCAGCGAACTCCGTTCTCCACATCAAAGCAGCGAGATCTCTTTCTTCTGTCCAGGATGCCTCAGCTGTTATGAGAGAGGTGCAGAGGGAGCACAACAACAGTGGTTCAGAGCAGTGATTATGCATCTGATAAGGTTATCAAAACACGGCATCACGTGGTCTCTGCGCTTTGTTTGTTGTAACCATAGAAAACAATAGAGGGATTCCATGCCGACGGCGCTTCGGCTTTGCATTCAATAATTTTTGCTTCTGTGGACATCAGCTTTCAGCACAGAGCAAAGCCTGTAATTTCCCTGTCCGTGCAAAAGCACAATGCTTGAAATTTACTACACATCTGTTTGCACCGACTCCTATAGGGGTGAAGGATGGGGGCACACACACGCACTCAAAGAGTCAACATGCTGGTAATTTAATTGATCCTGTTGTCAGAGGGAGCCCCCCACTACTTTTGTTCCAAGAGGGAAGGAGGGAGGGGATGGAAAGCAGAAGGGAGAAAAGGGAGCTGACAGTTGTGTAGATACACGGTCAGGGAGACAGCGAGCGAGTAGGATAGCATGGTGGGTGTGCTATGTGAGGAATGCCGGCTCATGTTGTAACTAGAACTCCTGAAAGGCCCTGTTCTTTCCATACTGCTGGGACAGTTTAGACCCCGTTTTGGCAAGCAGCCCAACGCCCAACCCCACTATCTGTCTCATTTTCAATGTGCCTTTTTGTGCCTTCAGGCTCTTGTTTTCATGGATGTATGTCTTCAGCAGCAGCAGCAGCAGCTCGACTATACTGTAGGCCAGCACGTTTCTTCACAGGGCTGCTGTAAAGAGATTACAGCTGTGCCCAGTTTGTGCACATTAATGTTGCCATTTGGTAGAGGGTTTCCTCTGCAGGGCTGTGAATGTGTGCATTTCTGACATGGAAGCCTCCAGTGGGAATTGATCTCCTAACCATGGAAGTGAGAATGCCTTCTTTATCCACTAAGCTCTAGAAGGAATGGTAGACATCCTGCATGAAGTTCCTTGAATATCGTAGAACTGTATCTACATGAAGTCAGTACCTTTTGGGATAGACAGGAATTTCAACAGAATTTCCGAATTGTTTACATGACAGGGATGCAGCACCATATGTTTTATCTCATCAACAACTGCTAGGCTTATCTATCTTTTTTTTTTTCGGGCCATGTGTTGATCTTTGTCATGGCTTAAAAACTAACATTCATACAAAAGCTTTGTTTCATTTTAAACGGGAGCATCTGCAGATTAATTCCATACCTGACACATTATCATCCACTAATACGAGATGAAGAAATCCCTGTTTTTGTTATCTTGGCTGCCATCTTGACTGTGCCTCATTGGCTGCTGCTGTATGTTGCCCCTAAGCATCTGTGCAGTTGCTATGTTCGGCTTGCTAGGAAACAAATGAGAGATGCAGACTTGACAACAAAATTGATTGTAACTCACTTAATTCTAAACTGATTTTCCTAAAAATTTTTAACCCTAAAAAAAAGAACTTTACATTGGTGACTTGTTGTAATCAAATTCAGTTCTTGGGGGCGATCGACTCACCTCCATGACAAAACATGAACCCTCTGAATAGCCACAACTTCCACTGGGACATCCAAGACCTGTGAATAGGCAACATCAAGTTTATTATTAAAAATTAAGCTTTTTTCTCCCAAAATGTACATTTCTATATCTATTATATTGTTGTAAAGCTGTTTGGTTGCTTGTCATGTTCTAAATGAATAACAGAATGTTCCACATAAATAACAATGTTGAAATTGTTTGGACTCATCCCATTTATTGCTTCCTTATTAAGTTTATACAGTTGGGTGAACCCAGGACGCTTGGTTATAATACCATTGCAATATTGTATACATCTTTAACAAAACTGAGGCTATTGTACACAGAAACCTTTATTACAAACTTTGCATACATCTAGATAAGAAAACGTACTCTATAGGCTATGATACTACTACAAAAACTTTCAAAACTTTGCAAATGGTTGCATCTGGCTGTTGTGGTGGCATTGTAGTAGGTGCTTCATCATCTGTTGCCTGGAGGAGATCTGCACTTTACAGTGCCCTCCACTAGTTAAAAATAATTCTATACTTTTATTGAGCCTTTATGCACAACAAAGCCAACTGCACTGGAAATCAGAATATTTTTCCCTTTGTGACTTTTCTGAGCTGAAAAATATCATCAATAAACTGAACAGAACGAAAGAAAGACAGAATTGAATATTTAATCAGTGCTCCAGTGGGAGCCCATTTATATGCTATGAATTCACAAATTGCTTCATATTCTCTTATTCTTCTCATGTTTTATCTGGAATATTTATTTTGGTAGTTTCTACACAGCCTTTTCATAGGAAGTTTTTCTGCTACAGCTGCTGCTGTTAACAATTCTGTTTTGATGATGTAACCCATTTTGTTTTTCCCACAAGTTTTATTCATACATTTATACTGAAAGGATTGTTGTCATTTATTACAAATTGGGTCTTGTTTTCATGGGTTTGGCCGTCACACCTATGGATAATAAATAACATTTCTCTACCAAGTGAATATCTGAGATCTCAGAAGAAGATGGAAGATGATCAGTCAGATGATCACACACAACAACTGTACGTTGTAAACATCCATGATCCAGTTTCCAGAACCATGCTACTGTAGTTTTGCTGCGCAATGAGAAACATTTAAAGTACGATCACTTTCATTTTTACTTGCAAATAAAATAGTTTAAGATAATCTGGTCAATCCTCTGGATTTATTGCAACTACAAAGCACTGGTGTTACTAATAACATTAAGTATAGTCATACTTAATGTTATTAGTAACACCAGTGCTCTGTTCAAGTGTCCCTGTAAGCTGTGACAGTGGGCCAGCATGAACAATACCACGACTCTGAAACTGAACAGATAAATGAAATTCAGCTTTCATTGTATTATTTATACATGCTTGTCCTACTGCGACATGTCAAAATGTCTTGAGTGACAAAGACATTTGGTCTGACTGCTTGTGTTTGTTGGTGCCTTGGACTTTGTTGCAACACTGTTCAAAGACCTCAGCAATTATTAAAGGGACTACGATGTTTTCATAGCTGATAGAAGTAATGGTAACAAGTTGTAATAAACTGACATTCTTTTGTAATGCATCCTTTTCTGAACACCACTCTCATTCAGCTATCTTCTGGTCATGGTGACTGATGGGTTTTTGCATTTTTAAAGATTGTTATATGTGTTATTAACCACCCAGCCAAATTTGACTGATTTAAATTTGCTAAGGATATAAATTAGGTCTCAAAATCGTGGAAAAATCAGCAGTTTCTCTGCTCTGAAATGCTGGGGGTGTTAGTGTCTCAGTGTCAAACACCACGATGATCGGAAGACGACCTGAAACATGGACGATTAATCGAGTCATAGTTGTTTGTTTTAAAATGTCAGAAAATGCTGAAAAAAAAGTCAATTAGTGTTTCCTAGAGCCTAAGATGATGTCCTCAATGATGTCTTGTTTCACTTGATTCAATCTGAAGTTATTTAGTTAACTGTCATACAGTAAAGAAAGCAAAAAATATTCACATTTAAGTAGCTGAAAGTTACTTAAATGTGAGATTGTGCACCAGTGGTCTGAAGCCCACAGGTCTTCAGTTTCCAATGACATAAATCAGAGAAAAGCAGGAAATTCTCTCTGTTGATTAATGTCTTGTCGGTCAACTAATTCATTAATTGACCAGTCCTTTCAGCACTAATCTCTAATGGTGCTAGTTATATCTGAAACTCAGCTCGGCTTGTTATTTCTCTTCCTGTCTGTCTCTGTCCACACACATGCACACTTATGTGATTTCCCACACCTAAGTGGGAGAAAACAGTGAGGGAGATTGACTTCGATGAATGGTTCTGTATTCTGAGGCCTTGGCAGTCTGCTTCCTGTGTGGGTCTTGGTGGACAGTGGAGCCTTTACAGTAGAGCCCCACTGTAGGATGTCCAAAGATATTTAGCTGTGAGGAGAGTTTCCAGCCCTCATTAGAGGCTGGAGATGGATGCAGGAGATGGAGATGGACGCATGATATTTGAAGTCTGGAGGACTAGTTTGATATGCTTTAGATTGAGGCTTTAAGGGTTGAGCAGCGCATTGGGATGATGGCCAGAATTGATTGGAGTCAGATGATACTTTAAAAAGAGGTTTATGCATGTAGAAGAGGAAGTTAGTGTTGTCAGTATAAAGGCTTTGACTTTATACCTTAGTTAAAAATTTATACAACTATACTTTCATTGTAAAACCTGGACAGCTTTGCAGTCGTCTCTTGAGGTTCCTAAGAAAACTATTAGGGTTGTTCGGATACTGGTACCGGCAACGGAAAATGCCTCCGATACTGCCTCAAAGTCCATGTACTGATCCTATACCACGTAATGTATTTGCCCCGAAACGGGAAACCTGCTACTTCCCAAATTTTATGGTCAGTGCAGGATAGAAACGCCAGCTTTACCTTGGCATCATCATATCTTGTTGCAAAGTCCGCATTTTTGTATCCAGCTCGTGGAAAACGGAAGGTCAGGGTGAATAATACGGTGGATTGTCTATTTCTCCAGGAGTTGCTGGTGTTTTAGCGGAGAGAAGGCTGATGCTGCAAACCTGACTGATTATTGGTACCGTGAGTACCTGGTGTATATGTTGTACACAATCTTTTACAAAACTGCAAATACAGACGCTGTTATTTCAAACTTTATTTCCTGATTTGATTTGGTTTTGTGGGGTTCTGCGGTAAAACCCAGAGCTGATTTTTTTTTTGTTGTCTCTCTTTCGTGATTGTGAACTGGTTTGGACTGAGCTGTTTTGAGGTTGTGGGGAAAACAAAACGGTTTTTCTACTGAATGGATTGAACTGATAGGCAAAGTTCAGGTATCAGAACCGGTATCGAGAAGGAAAAAATGGTATTGAAACATCTCTAGAAAATATCTCCCCTGTAACTGTTAGGACCAGAGACCTTGTGACTAGTGTAGTTTTAAATCAATAGAAAATATTGAATTTGAGACTGCATCATATTTTTAGTGATTTTGATTGCAGAAGCAGGACGAGTGAAATAGAATAGACAAGTAGGACTAAAGTACGTTCCCCTTGGACTGCAGAGTGAGTGAGTAAGACATGGGACAAGTAGCAGTCTGTCTGTTTCAAGGTGAGTGAAAAAAAAAACTTGTACAGTCTTGCTAACTGGCTTCTGCTATTTTTGTTGATGTGGAAAAAGAAATGTATGTTTGCTTTATCCTGGCATGCTTTATGGTTGGTGTTTTATGGTCGTCACTTTGGATTCCAAAGAGGTATGATAAGATAGCAGTGTAAATGAGGTGGAATAGTACATCTCTGCGAGGTAGGATCATTTGTTTATGAATCATTTGGCTGCTATGAGGGTGTCAGACGCGCTGAGAGAGGGAAGGGTGAGGCAGCAGGAGGTGAGGAAAGCTCCCCATCCTGTCTGGGCTGTCAGGTTGTTTGAAGGAAGGAGCGATGATAGGGAGAAGTGCAGGAAAAATAAAACCCCACCGTGAAAACACACACACACAGGGTCCTGCAGGAATGGAGGGATTTCTGGAGAACGCTCTGATGAAAAGAAAAATATGTCACCAAATACTAATGGTCTTTTTCCATTCCCCCCCTCCCTCCCCTCTCCCTCCATCTCTGCTGTCTTTTTCCAGAGTTGCTGGGCTCCGCCAAGAGACTCAACATCAACTACCAAGACTCAGACGGGTAAGAGGAGTGTGTGTACGTGCTCGTGTGTGATTCAGCCTGTGAGATAACCATGGAGTTGAGTCTCAAGAATGCGGTAGAAGAGTCACCATGTCTTGATTGACATGCAGATTGAAAAAAAAGAAACGCCCTACCTGTGGCTGCCTCCTTTTTGTTTTCAGTCTTCATAGTGTGACTCATAACCAAATCACCCACATGTTCCGACATATAGCGAGTGCCCTTCACAGTTATTATCTCAGCCTTAGAGATGTAGATAATTGTGGGAAATTGGGATTGTTTAGTTACAAGTAGAAGCAAGAATTTGCTTTTATATAAGGGAAAAGTGCAATGGTAAATATTCAGTGAAATTAACTGCTTCCAGATGTGCATAATCAGGTGCATTTACTCCTGTACTTCACAAACTTTTTGAATAAATTATACTAAAGCCTTGAAACCTTGGTTACTTGCAACACCTGTTATTGCAAGGCACATACTGTATGCAGTTTATACTTGACAAGGGATTAAAGCACCGGATATGAACTGTAGCATCACCAGTTTGTTTGAAACAATGGGTCCTTGATTTCATACAGAGGTAGACAAACGGGCTTCTCATTTATAGCTGGTGACCAGAGATGTGGGCTCAAGGCATATGACTTGGACTCTATGTGACAAAATCAAAAAAAGGCTTGCATCTATGAGTCATGACTCCACTTGGACTTGAGCCTTTTGACTTGAAAAAACTTGATACCTTCCATAAAGCCCAAAGATGAAAAAGTCTGTTATTTAAAAAGTGTGCCACGAATCCTGAATCAACTAACGTTAACGCTGTTCATTCTCTGCAAGCCAACGCTAAATTCTGCAGATCTACATTGTTTGAACCAATCACATAGCATCCAATCAAGTTGCAGGAGAGAATCATGCAGAACTAATGTTATGTTACTGAGCTGCAGTTGGAAAAAATGATACCAAAGATCATTTCATTCATGTGCAAAAACTATGAGGTGGTCAACAAAAAAAGAATTGCAGTATGCAAAATGTGCGGGTTGAAATTACAGATGGAGAACCAGCAGCTTCCAACTTCTTTGCACATTTGAAGTCACACAAAGAACAGTAAGCTGAGGTGTTGTGACTTGTTTGGGACTGGAAACTCAAAGTTAAGGACTTGGGACTTGTCAATCTTGACTCAAGACTTGCCTGTTTTGACTTTTGACTTTACTTGGGACTCAAGTGCAAAGACTTGCAAAAGAATGACGTGTTTTCCTGCTGGTGGCTCAAAGTTTAGGACTTGAGATTTGACCCAGGATTTACTTGTCTTAACGTGAGACTTGACTTCGGACTTAATGACAGTGCGAAGTCTTGGAACTTACTTTGACTTGCAAAAACAGTGACTGCTGGTGGCTGTTGATTTTGCTAGCAGAAATAACAACTTTTGCTAGCAGATTTTATCAGCTGTAGCCAGCTAGCTAATTAAGCTAATGCTCCATGAATTGGTTGAAAACACAATTATGGCTATGGATTATTTAATGTTCCCAGCTGATTCCCAACTTTTTACGTAAGAACCACGTAAAGGTTTAAAGAAGCACTTGATGACTGGGCTACATCATATTATGCTGTTATGTTGACACTGAAGCTGAAGCTTCTTGTCCTGGCAAAAAGTCAGTATTGTCAACAGCTGATGATCCATGTAGAGGATAAAGAAGCAGCATTTTTCTAGTATTACAGTGCAGAGCTAGTTAATCCTAGTTCTTACAAGTGTGTTGAGGAAAAATTACGTAATCACAACCCTGTTTGGCTGCTTGGCTCACATACTTGCACAAGAGGTTACATTTGTGTTTTGATGTTGTTAGTTTCAAACAATATGTGTCAGTTGTAACACTGAAAGGAGAAAAGCGTTTAGGAGGGGGACTAACACTTCCGTTTGGTCCATGTCACACTATTTAGCTAAGGCTTTAGCATCCATGACCATCTTCCTCTGAGGAAATACTACACAGGGGATGTGATATCCTGATTTCCTTGATAGACCTGCTGTTTAGCTCTCCTTGCTAAGCTAAGATTGAACAATATAAGTGTGACAATATTTTCTCCTTTATTCCATCCTTCTCAGTATTTTAGTAGACCATCTTGTACTGTTACTGCAGTTATTTTCACGACAACCCTGACCTCTACTTTTACTTGATTACAATGGTTTGGCTGTTTTGGCTGCCAACCTGTGACTGCTTAGGATTAGACACTCCCTAGATTGAGATCTGGTGTTATTTTGTTTCGAGGACTCAAGCTTTATTCGAGGTGTTTAGTCTCTTAGTTCCTTGTTATCATCAAATTTATTTTTTGAGATCTATCAAAATAGGCCATCAGACATGCAGAGAATCTCCCTCTGCAAGCTGCTGTGCAGGTTTGTGTTAGTCTAAATGCAGAGTGTGTCAGTGTTGACTTAGGCCTGCTACGTGTGTCTACATGCAGGGTCAGCTCAGTGCGTGGGAGGTGATACACAATAGGGGTGTTGAAATTAAACATGTCCATCCATGATGGAGTGTGTGTGTGTGTGTGTGGTGCAGATGAAGGGGTTACCTGTGATATATGAAACCAGTGCAGGGGGAATGAAGAGGGGAGAGGAAGATTAGCAAACAGTCACTTGTCACTGAGTCAACCCCATCCCAGAGGGAGAGATTGAGACAGCGTGTGTGTGCAGAAAGTGGCTGTAGTGACTCAGGATGTGGACGAGGTATGGTCTGGCAGACAAGTAGATGGATGGATAAATGTGTGTGGCTGTGGGGCATGGAGGCTTAAACAATGACACTGACAGGATAAGCCACTTCACAGTCTGGAGATCCCTCTGATTATGTATCAACACAGACGGATGTCTAAACTTGATAATGTCTAACTTGTCTGGCCTGACAGAGTATCACAGAGTGTGTTCTCCTTAGTCTTTCGTCTCCCCTTTTTTGTGCTGGCTTCACTAAGCCTGACATTGGTGAACCTGGATACCCATTTGGGATCATTCAAACGTGAAACAATATTAAAGTAAAGTAAATGACAGAAAATATAACTTGCAAACGAGAAGGAAAAGTACAAACAATATAGTAACCAAATCCTACAAGTTAGACTAGGGCAATACATAAGTCTGGAAACTGTTGTATAGGCCTTACTCAGCCCATACAGATGGGATATGATTAGCTTAGCTAAGCATGAAAACTGGGAGAAGGAGAAATAGCTTGCCTGGCTCTCACCTCACTAATTATTACACTTGGTCTTATTTGTTTAATCCATGTACAAACAGAAATGTAAAAAGTATTTGTGGTTTCAGAGGGAGTGTTGCATTAGAAGTATTCCTGACAAACAACTGAGCATAGTGAGTAATAGTGTGACAGTTGCAACCACAGGCACTGCAGTTAATCTACAGATCGGGCGGGCTGGGTCATAAAGATTAACATTCTGATCAATTGCAGATGGGTTGCGGGTGGGAAATAGGGTGTGTCTCCCCATGAAGAGAGATGTTGCGTATGCATTTACACACGAGGAACAGCAGCGCAAATTCATTGTTTAATTCTGTTTCCTCCAGAGAGTTCTCTGTCCTTTCACCTGGGAAGCTTGTGCTGCTCAACAGTTGGAAAGGCAATCAAGCCTACAGGGATCGGTAGAAGTACAGGTTCTGAGATTAACTCAGATTAACTCAGTCCCCATCCGCACATCACTAGTGTGCAGATTGTTGGGTTTCCAGGTTTGTACCTTCATACATGGCAAACTGCTATAGCTGATTCTATATAGAAGCACTGGGTGAATGGATACACTTAACATTACATCATGAGTTAATTATTGAATTATCTTGAGAAAACAAGCTTTTTTTAATCTTGGGATAATGAGATAATCAATCCATTATGTTGAGAAAACAAAAGATCTTATTACTTAATTTTTTGTAGAGACCAGATTTGTCATGTAGAGATGCTGCTGTTCACTATGTACAGTCAGACAGACTTGGAAGTCTCAGGGCAAACCGGATGGCCTTAATAATGTCTACCTCTGCCATCATAATTGGATTTGTTTGAGCAGCTGCTGGCTGAAGCACAGAGATGGCAGTTGGTCAACCTCTCATCTTTTCTCTCATCTCTAAAACAAGATTGTCTGCTCTAATGACACAACAGCAGCAAACAAAACTAAACATATACACCTTGATTTACACTTGTGAATCCTTGCTAACAGTGATCTTGAAAGCTGAAATTAGGTGTGGTCAAATGAGCCAGTGTCTCATTTTCAGAAGTTGTTTTCTTGTGATATTTTTTTTCTTCATCAAGAAGAAATTAACCTCTTGTTTTCTTGAGATAAAGAGAAAAACTGGGCATAACCCATTTTCATGAATAAAGCTTTGTTATTTCGAGATCACAAAATAATTACCTTGTGATCTTGAGAAAACAAAAGTCCTTCTCTCTGGATAAATGATCTTGTTATCTCGAGAAAATAAGTCCTTTCTCGTGATAAATCATCTTATCTCAAGAAAACAGCATTTTGCTTTTTTGAGAAACAAAATATTTATCTTGTGATCTTAAGAAAATAAAAGTTATTTTCCTGTGATTAATAATTTCATTATTTTTAATAAATCAGTCTTTTGTCTTTTTTCGAGATAAAGAGATGAATTATCTTGTTGTCATGAGATGAGTTTTTTTTTTAAACTTGAGAACAAAATAATTATCTGGTGATCTTGAGAAAACAAAAGTCTTTTTGTCATTATAAATATTCTCATTGTCTCAGGAAATCAGCCTTTTGTTCTCTCAAGATAATGAGATAGATTACTCTGTTTTCTAGAGAAACAAGTTTTTTTAACTCGACCTTACGAAATAAATATCTGGTGATTTCGAGAAACCAAAAGTCCTTTCTTTGTGATAAACTATCTTGTTAAATCAAGAAAACAAAAGTCATTTTCTCGTAATAAATAATCTTGAAATCAGCCTTTTGTTTTCCCGAGATAATAATGAGATAAATGAACCTGTTGTCTTGAAAACAAGCTTTGTTAACTCAAGATAATGAAATAATTACCTTGAGAATTATCTCAAGAAATCAGCCTTTTGTTTTCTTGAGATAAATGAACCTGTTGACCTCTATTATCTTGTGATCTCAAGAAAACAAAACTCATTTTCTTGTGATGCATTACCTGTGATCTCAAAAAGACACAAATCCTTTTGTCATGAAAAATTAAACTGTTATCTTGAGAAATCAGCCTTTTTTCTCGAGACAGTGATATAAATTAACCCATCATCAGAGGAAACAAGTTTTGTTATCTTGAGATAACTGCATCAAAAAATATTGCGACCACAGCAACCCATTCTCGGCTTCCATAGTAAGGCCTTCTTGTGTTTTGTTAAAAAAACGCAAAGGAAACTCCACTGTGTACCATAAGTTTTCTTACCAAACGTTTTCTTTCAGGCTGTTTAATTGCCACTGGTGCCCAAGAGCTCGGGGCTTCCACTATGACTGCCCGAGGCTGTGTGAAATCACTGCACTGTAGTTGTTATTTTATCCCCACGTGTTCCAGCTCGCGCTCTGCTCTTGTGCTGCCTCGCAGGGTCACCTCCCCGCTCCAACACTCACTGCGTCTGTGTCGCCCCGAGCAAAAGCAAAACTCGTCACCAAGAATTTATGCCTTTAATTTCTCCCTCTGTGGAATATACCCCGACCTGACAGACACCCAGAGACAAACACACATTTCATCTCTGGAGCTTCGACGAACACCCAAATTCATGCATACACAAACACACAGGAGATGCTTATTTCAATCTATAGTTTTTATATGCATGCAAAATAGCAGGACAAACTACTAAATCTATCAATGAACATAAAGCACTTTAATTAAATGTTAATCAACTAATAAATGAATCATCCATTAATCATTTGAGTCATTTTTTTAAGAAAAAAGAGAAAATTCTCAGCTTCTTAAATGTGAATATTTTCTGGTTTCTTTACTCCTCTCTGACAGCAAACTGAATATCTTTGAGTTGTGGACAAAACAAGACATTTGAGAACGTCATCATGAGCTTTGATCAACATTTTTCACCATTTTCTGACATTTCATGGACCAAACAACTGATCAATTAATTGAGAAAATAATCAGCAGATTAACTGATGATGAAAATAATCGTCAGTTGCAGCCCTAAAAGAACTATATTCAATTTCACCATGTTTTATATCGAGGTAATCCAAATGTAATGGAAAGTAATCAAGTTACATTACTTTAATATTGTGATACTTGGATTACATTATTGACTACATTTAATTAGTGAAAAGTACAGGTAATTAGTAACTGTATCAGAATCCATTTTTAAAGTAGTCCTTCCAATCCTGATCGCTTCTTATCTTGGGCTGTAGTTGTGATGATGCATACTGCAGTGCATATACACACTTTCACCAACACACACACACACACACTCATCTTCTCATTCTGAAGTGTTGATGGGTGGCTGGGGAAGCACACTCATAAAACACACATAAATTCTTATCTGAGGCTGCGGTTTGTAATAGGATTGTACACACTCACACTCACACACACACACACACACACACACACACACACACACACACACACACACACACACACACACACACACACACACACACACACACAACACTCTCTGGAGTTTGTGGTGACAAAACTGCTTTAAGTTGTTGATAATGTGTTAAATACTTTCTCAGTTGTCCTTCTCGGCCGCACCAAAATGTCAGACTCAATCCTGTTTCTTAATTTTTTCCCCCTTTATTTTCATTTTTGGAGTGAAATCACCTCTCATATTATTTTTTTCCTTGAGAAAGCTGTTATAGCTTTATAAAATACTACAAAATAAACCCGAGATCACTTGTTGTGGGCAGGAATAAGTGAAAATGACCACGGTGATGATTCTGTGATGCGTTCAAAGACACCCTATGCCAGAGAGAACGGCCAGATTTACATCATCATGTTCATAAGAAACATATTTCCTTTGTTTCCCTGCTGGTTTACTGACAGAAATACTCCTAAATGCCACTTTTTTCCATTTTGCAGTTGATTATTAATTGTCAGAGCTTTCTTGAATGCAACACCAAGTAGTTTTTGGAGAGCGGTGCCTGCTGACAGCTAATTGCTGTGTGATTTTTTAACATGACAAGCTGTCAAAACCTTTTTCTGCAACCTTTTTGTGATCACAGAAAAACAAAACTTGAGAGATATTTGTCAGAACTTACCGTGCAATATTTAAGTTTTTAAACTCGATGAACCTAAGTTTGCACAAGATTAAGAAGTTTTTGAAAGCTTGTGGGTCGGCTTCCTCATCCTGCTCTGATCTTACATATGTCAATCATTCTTAAGAATTGAGACAAAACAGTA
>JAJHUR010094230.1:0-16409 GCA_027495735.1 Lutjanus campechanus | reverse complement strand
GCTCAACGTCTGAGTCACTCACTTGTCTTTCCCTTCTCCGCCTGACGTATGCCCTCCACGTCTGGGTAGACGGGAACAACGGCCACATTGTAGACCGTGTTGGGGTCCAAGTTCCTCAGGATGGTACTGGTGGTGCCTCCTGACACCTCTTCCTGTTTGGTGAAATGTTAAAACCTCCGTCAGCATGACAACGACTTAATCTAATAATGGTGAGAATCCACAGGGCTGAAGCTAACACTTAGAGGCTGCTGACAGCATGCAAGAGCCTGAGTGTAACTTCCAAATCTAAAAACTGTCTGGGTGCATCATGATTAAATGAAACAGTCCGTACCACGCGTTCTTCTCCACCGGGTTCAGCTGTGTAGATGACCTTGTAGCTGCGGACGTTGCCCACCGCTGGATCCCAGCGGACGGTCAGAGTGTTGATGGTCGGGTCGATCACCTGCAAGTTCTTCACTCCACCCAAAGGATCTGACAAGGAAGAGCAGTTACAGTTAGAGCTGAAACAATCTGCCAGTTAATCAATTAATCCATGTACATTCTGATGATTATCTACTTAACACACAACAAAATATTAACAATATTTTTACATTTTTAACTAATTGTCATGTACATTTGCACGCAGATGATATAATATTGTACAGTACTGCCGACTCAACAAGCTGCAGATAACTTGCAAAATTCTTTTAATATTCTCCAAACTGTTTTCACCTGTCTTGAATGCTCATAAAACCATAATTATGTTGTTCTCTAAACCAGGAGAAAACAATAATTTCTTTATTTCCACTATGCAAGGATCACAGTTACAGAATATAAATGCTTTGGTATTTAGATAGACAAGAAACTAACCTTCAAACATCATATCGACAACCTTGCTGTCAAACTCCAGAAATCCAGTTAACTTCCCAATGTTTTGTAGGAAGAGGATAACTGAAGCTGATGTTCTGTCTGGTTTGAGGTTTACAACACTATCATTCATTTTATGCAATAAAGTCGGGTGGTCCTCTCTGTCTCGGAGGCAGGACAAGCATGTGTACCTCACCATCGCTGGGAAATTGCCACAAAATATTTTATCTATGCTAGTTTGGTCTTCTGGATCATATCAAACTCGGTCCGATGATTGGCTTTCCTTACAAGTCCCACGAGTTCTTACTGAATTGGGAAGATCTGCTTTTAGTTTCTGTGTCCCGACCATCTGGAACTCTTTACAAAACACCCTAATCAATATCCTCGTGTCCCTACATGAATTCAAATCCATGATCAATAACCACACTGTCTCTGTTTGTACCTGTTTTAATTTAATTGTTTTAGTATTTGTATCTTGTGTCTTTATGAACATTCATTTGTTGTTTTAATTGTTTCATTCACCTTATTTTATCTTTTGTTTTTATATTACATTTTTTGAACCACTGTCTTAAAATAAAATAAAGGTTATATATAAATGTCCCCTTGTAGAGAAAAAATTACATAGTAAAGGTTCCTGATAAATCAGGTTGAAATCTGGTTGCATCACAAACATATTCATGTTTAGATTCAAGCAAATATCAAACATGCTTCAAATTAAATTTTTGTAGTTGTTAATCTTTTATTGGTCACACAGGTAACCCTGGTTCCAAGTTCTTTAGCGATGCCTCACATGGTGCATTCATTTAGAACAGCAAACAAACACCTTCATCAAAGCAGTCCTGTTACACTGAGCTCTTACTAGAGATTAATGGACGCCATATCTCTATGAACAGATATCTGCATTTGAATGCAAAATCTGTACACAAAGGACAAATTACTGGCATCAGAAGCATTCTGGTTTCCATTTCCAGTCTGAGTAACACTGACCAATCACATCTGAGCTTTTTATTTGCTTTTTGAGTATATATCGTCATTCATATGCAGATATTTGTTTATAGAGATCGGCTTCCAACTCCGGTCTTGTGTCTGAAGTTGCTAAATGGACTGTAAACGGTGACCGACGCACAGAGGTCTTGTCCATTATCTGGATATCCGGTGGCCACACCAGAAGCACCAGACAGAATCAGGCGGAGGGACGCGGAGAGGAGAGTTCTGGCTGACGCTCCAATTCAGACAGGCCGCCAACGTGGCCGCATCACTTTGTCTGTCAGATGGCACAGCCGCAGCGACAGCACACAGGTCTTTGCTATTGGCTGAAGCTGTGACTTCACCAAAGTTGAACTTCATTTATTATCTGGTGATGCATCATCAGGCATCAGTACTGTTGCTATGGTTACTCAAAGTCTACAAGCGCTGCAGAATGAACGGTGATGAAACTGTCCTCACACTGAACGTGACAAGATTTAGTAACACACATATTTTACAGTTCAAGAGTTCTTGCCACATAACTTCAAGTTGATTGTGATATATTATGTAGAGCTGCAACAATTTATTGAAAAATTCTCTAAATGTGAATATTTTCTGGTTTCTTTACTCCTCTCTGACAGTAAACTGAATATCTTTGGGTTATGAGTAAAACAAGACATATAAGGACGTCATCTCAGGTTCTTATTTTCCATCGTAGTCGTATTTCTTTCTTGATTTACTGGTGTTTTAATATTTTATGGTACCCCTGTCAATCTATAAGTCACATGTCTTTGTGTCTTTATTAGGTTTTGATGAGCTTAAGATAGTTTTCATGCCATGTGGACAGTTAAGTAATATTTTACTGTATTTTATCTTTTTTTCCACATTGAGTGAAATGAGCTCTGGCTCAGCTTTGTTCTTTTTTTGGTCACGTCCTTCAGCTACAAATCAATGCACAGACTCATCTGAACTCACTTGTTTTCCCGTTTTCGGACTGTGGTTTTCCCTCCATCTCGTGGTAGACGGGCACGACGGTGACGGTGTACTCGGTGTCCGGCTCCAGTTTCTTCAGGACGGTGGAGGTGGTGGTTCCAGACACCTGGTCCTGGTGGAGGAAGAAAGAAACAACTTTGAACTGAGTGAACTGAGTGAGGATTTCTTAGAAAAGACATCAAGAAAAGTTTGGCAGAAGTGGAAAGACTCTCAGTTGACTTGGATGCAGCCTCAGTCAGTAACTGTCTTCGTGCAGCAGGAACAGTAAGCTCGGAGATAAAGATGGATTTAGGCAGAAAGATTCCACTTCAAAAACCGTCCTGGGACAGTCTGGGCTTTTGAGCAGAACCACCAAACTGGCAGCAAAAAGAAGCGACTACTCCCCTCAGACTTCTGCTGCAAATATAAATTTGTTCTTTGTCTGTTTAATCTAATAGTAAGTCCTTAAATCTGCCAGTACGCTGAGAAAACTTCAGTTGTTTCCAACCCAAATCATCTCATTTCACGACATTTTTTAAGTGACATAAAGTCGAGGGTAATGACACGGACCCCCTCAAGATATTGTCACTGCTTTATAGAAACCAGTTGAATCTGCCTTGGAAATGAGTTGAACCATCCCACATCAGTACCGAATGTTTTCCATTAGTTGTAAGTAAATGTAGATTTTAAAAAGCAACAACATTACCCCATGGTTTTCATCTTCTGATAACTCGATATTGCACTTTTTCCAGGACAAGTAAAGAAAGTTCTTGCATGAAACTGCCTTGGAAACAAGTGTAATCATCTCACGCCACTGGCATCTCTCCACTTGAAAACTTCTATTTGAGGCCAAAACTGAGAGTAAGCTATTTGCTCACACAGCGCAGTACCTGCTCCTACTTAAAAATGATATTTGTACTTTGTTTGTGATGCAGTCACGGTCTGCAAAGGAACATGTCTCACTTTAAGGCATTTAACTTCTGAATCTGTACAGATTTACATTACTTACTCCAGGAGGAGGACGAAGAAGACAAAGGGAAAGAAGAAAAAAAAGCAAGGGTGTGTTCTAATACCTGCCATAAAATTCAGTATACATGAAAAAGATTTAGTGTGTCCTAATGCATAGTACTTCAAAGTCAGTATGTCCAAAATACCAGCATTCGTCACACTTTGCAGGATATAAGCCTGCATGCTTTTCTGGCTGCTCTGACCCACAATCCTTTGTGCAGCGGAAGATGCATCACATTGAATGAGCTGCCAGGAGAGCAGACAGATGACAGCACATTAAGAAGAAGGTCAAAGTTCAAGACACAATGTCATGACCAAGTGTCTCAACTTTTTGCATACCGCATACAACAGGAGAACAAAGTCATGACCCGCCCTACTCTGATTCCGATTGGCTAGTGCTCATTGCCTTTGTTTGCATGGATGGTCTCAGATGATTAAGTCTGAAGAGTGAGATCAGGTAAGGTTAGCACAAGAATATCAGGGTAAGCCAATCAGAGGCAGAGTACTCTGCCTCTGATTGGCCTGATACCGTTTCCATCCAAGGGAAAAACATATCATCAACATTATGCATTTTGTAACAGCAGCTGCAGTACATGCAGGAAGAAATAGATCAAAAAGAAGAAAAAGAAAGAGAAGCAGAAGAAAGAAAAGTAGTAGTCCAAGAAAAAGAGAAAGACAGAGAAAGAGTAGTAGAAGACAAGAAGAAGTAGAAGAAAGAAGAAGATGAAAAAGAAATAGATTAAAAAAAAAGAGAAAGAAAAGTCAAAGTAAGAGAAGACAAAGATGGAGAATGAGGAGGAGAGAAGTAGAAGACAGAAGAAGAAGAAGAAATAGATGAAAAAGAAAAAGTAGACAAAAAGAGTAGTAGAAGACACGAAGAAGCAAAAGACAGAGAAGCAGTAGTCAAAGAGGAAAGAGAAGATTGAGAAAGATAAGTAGAACAGAAGAAGTAAAACTGAAGAAGAAGAAGAAGCAGAAGAAGATGGAGAACAAGTAGTAGAAGAAGAAGAAGAAGAAGAAGCAGAAGAAGAAGAAGAAGCAGAAGAAGAAGAAGAAGAAGAAACAGTCAGTATATGTGTATATGTAGACGCTGCACTGACAGCTTCAGCCTGTTGCTATGATTTGTCAATATCGCTTTTCCTGGATAAAAAGCTCTACAACATTTACATTTCTCAACCTTTTGACTCGTGTCATATTCAAGCGTTTATGATCCATATGGAGCAGGAAGAAAAGGTTTTTTTTTTTCTAACTCACGTCATGTAGATCATGAACCCTTAAATACAGAAACAACTCAGTGAAAATGAAGCTTTTTATCCAGAACAAAACGCAGCTGTCCACATGTATGTGTCAGCAGGCTGGTCTCAACAGGACCAAAATGGCAGCGACGCTGATGTACGATCCAGAAGCGACGTCTACGTATATACAGAATGTTTATGAGCAGAGAGGCTGTAAATCCTGAATAAGTTCCTCCAGTTTTTAATGTCCCCCAGAAGCATCAGTGGTGTTGTAACTTGGCTCTACAGTATTTCTGTATTTGCTCATGTTTGACTTATCTGCAGTGTTTTTTTTTCTCAAACAGCCCATTACTAACAATGGACTAATGGCACAAAGAAACTCTGACCACAATAAAATACAGATGGTATTGCAATAATAATAATAACTTAACAATGGCTCAGTTTCAAAAAAAAGAGGATTTTTTCAAATCTCATTTTGATTTTATCGGTTAAATAACGGTTAATACGTCTTTTCTAACTGCCACTGAACAATCAGTCTCACTTAACAATCAGTCTGACTTTTAGGTAGCTAAAATGTCTCAAAGTGGTTTGAATTAAAACAAACATATCTAATTTCACATTTCAGCCAGTCATAAAAACCAAGAGACTAATGAGGCATGGATGAAGTTCTCAGCTTCTGGTTAAAATCCAACATCTGGATCTGGCAGATCCGGACAGTTACATAAAACTGGCAGAGTTCAACCGACTTTTCTGCCATCAAGTGATTCTTCGGCTTCAGTGGAGATCAAACTGGTGGTGACATAATAACTCTGGAGTGTGGATTCAGTCTTACCACATCCTGCTCTCCTCCTCCAGCAGTGGGCACCCAGATCACGATGTACTCGCGGACGTTTCCCTCGGCGGGCTCCCAGCGGACGTTCAGGGTGCTGGTGGTGGGATCCGTAACCTGCAGGTTCCTCACAAAACCCAGCGGCTCTGAGCGGAGACACCAAACAGGAAGTCAAACTCAAAACTTGGATGGGAGCGTCTCACAGCTGCTGTCTAGTCAGAGGTTACTGGCGTCCAGGGGGCAGTTTGTTCAGATGTTGGATGACAGGAGAATGGTTGTTTTCTGGTTGACTTTTCCTTTTAGGTTTATTGATTCAGACTCAGTCACTCTGCTGTTAATGTGATTGGTGCCATTTGTATACTTGTGTTACGATGAAGAAGCTATTTTCTGGCTCTGTCGCTAAAACTACTCACTGCTTAAGAAGACTAGCTCTGACTAGTCTGACATGCATGAACTGATGAAGCTTCTTGGATGAGAGAGAAACGTCTTCTATGACATATAAACAAGTCCAGTTGCCTTTGATTTAATCCTTTCTTAAGCTCACTGCTTAAGGCATTAATCACTAGCAGGTAGCTGGTGGTTGGTGGGTCTGTTATCTTCACTTTTATCACTGAAATATATTTTCACACTTTCCTCCTTTGGCCGGTTTTTAATTGAAGAATAACAGAGAAACTACAGTTTCTAAAAAGACATGGAAGCTCAGGTGCTTTTCAAACTTTAATGAAACCCTTAAATTTATTTAAATGTTTAAATTTGACCTCTGTCACAGGTACTCACTCGTCTTCCCGACGTCAGACAGACTGGGTCCGTCTCCCTCTGCGTAGACGGGGACCACGGTGACGCTGTAGCGGGTGTCCGGCAGCAGCTTCTCCAGAACGGTCTTGGTGGTGCTCTCTGACACTTGCTCCTGCAAAGACACACGTGGTGAACTCAACACCCTGCGGAACTGCCCTTTACTGAACGAGTAAATTCCTGCCACAAACCAAGAGCCGTGACCTTTGACCTCGTCCAGAATGTGAGACAAGACAAGATTTCCCCTCGAGGATCAACAACAAAAACTTCATATCAGTTTACTGCTCTTTTACTGGTCAACCGCTGTAAATTTTGGAGGATGATGAAACTGATGTTTTTGGGCTGACGCATCAAATATTTTGTGAAAATATTCAAAATCATCATGTTAGAAACTGTTTACATTTTATGTTTTGACTAATTTGACCCACCACGCATTTTTTTTTTAATTTTAATTTCAACTGCTTTTTAAGGAAAATGCCAAAAACTTCCAGCTTCATAAAGTTCCCCTGTGGTAAAAATCTCTGTTTCAGTGTTTCTAATCTCATATCTGGGGAAACACACTAATTTTGCATCAAATGAAACACTTTCTCGCTTCATTTCTTATCATGCCACTGGAGTGGAGTGTTTCTGGGGAACAGACCTCACTCTACAAAAGCACAACTTTATAACTTTATTCACTGATCTTGATGAAACTGGGTCATATTTTAGGGAGAAAATAATTTCTGGTTTCCCTTCTTCAGTTTCAGCTCTTGGTGAAGTTACAGTTAATCCTAATGGATGGACAGATTTAGCTTTATTGTTGCTAAAGTAGCTAATAGCTGCTAACCATGACTGTTAGTTCCCGTCAGCGGGGAACAGAACGTGAACACAGGAAATACAGTACAGCAGGTCATTTCCTGATGGAAAAATGGTGGTTAAAGTAGATAACTGCTGGGTGCCGTCACTAACTGGTACATTTTAGATTTCAAAATAAGTTGACCCACTGCACTTTTTTAATAGCAGGAAAAACAAAGACGGACAAGTTTTACTTTGAGTATTTTATCTTCATAAAGTGATTTTTTGGCTGCTTGCATTCTATATGAGCAATCCAAATTTCTATTTCTCTATGCAATTTATTCATTTACAAGGTAAAATAATTTATATATTTTCTTTCCTCTTAGCATGATGCTACACACCATGTGTGTATTTAGAACATATATATCTGAAGAGAACATATGCACAGAACATGAGCCTGTGTGTACAGTTTGTTAAATTCATATTTTTATTGTTTTTATAGATTTTATTCTAATTATATTTCTGTATTTATCACTCACTCCTTTTTCCACCTGTTGTCTGTTTTGAGCTGCTGTAATGTGTGAATTTCCCCGGTGTGGGATCAACAAAGTCTGTATCACCTTTTCTTACCTTATCTCGTCTTGTCTGTAATTACTGACTAACACAACTGTAAAACTTTAGGAACAAATCTAACACAATAATAAAAAACACCTTCACGTGACTGAGTTGTTTCTGTTATTAGAAGTGTGATTTTTTTTTAAAGCGTATGTTGTCTCCACGCTTCCATTTTCCGCATTAAAACAAGAGATTTTACAAATTTACTTCAACTTGGACAGAAGTCAAACTATAACTCAAATTACTTTTTAACTTTTTGACGATTAAGATATGATGATTGTGGTTAAATGCAGGAACTAATAAATATGTGATGAAGCTGACAGGTATAAATGCTGCTGATGGAGAAAACAAAGTGAGCTCAGTAACAGTACAGAATAACGAGGGCTCACTATTTTATTATTATATTTTATCTAATGTGTTGTAACAGCTTATTAATGACTTTCTAACCTAATGAATAACCTAATTATAAACCATTTATAACAGCAGTCTTTTAGCACAACGGTATCAGTTATTTCAGTTATTCCATCGTGTGCAGCTTCATGACTGAAGAGGTACAGTAACTGTATTCAGACTCCTCTGGCACAGGATTTTTAAAATTCCTCTGTAAAATCAACTTTGACGTACTAATTGGGGGTAAAAGTTATGTCATCTGCAGAGGCAAACGAACCGTTTCTAAACAGACAAACACGAGCAGCCAAATCATTTCACGGCTCTTTTACAGTCGGAACTTCAGCGAGCGCTGACGGCAGGCGGGCGTCTGATTAGCAGGATTTACACGAAGAGACTCTCCAAAAAATATAAAGCCCACAAACATGCCATGCAGCGATGACGGACGCTCTCTTGGAAAAGGATTTAGACATTATTGTGCGGCAGCGGCATGACGGGATTATCCTGTCAGAAAGTATGACATCACTAAATCCCTGCTGACGGCTCTGATCGTTTCGATGCTTTTGAAGAGCGAAAACTCAAATAAAATCTGACAGCTTTTTTTTTATTAACTTCTGCTGCAAAACCTGAGACATTTCGAGAGCAGTTGTCAGACCAGTTTCTTAATATTTTCTCTTAAAGTTGCTTCTGAATATTTGACCTGAATTTTACTGCGAGCACTGAAACATTTCTCCAGAATCTCTTCTTCTTCTTTTTTCTCAAGTGTAAAAACACCCAGGAGGCCTTGTCACAGAGCCGCGGTGTTAACAACACAACGCTGTGCGCCAAAAAACATTTGAGACTTGAACATCTTCCAGATCAGATTGCAAAATCATCCAGCAATAAACTGCAACAGCCCGTCAGATTAAAGAAGACGCTGGTCTGAAGTCAACTGTGTTATCTCATAGATTAAAGAACTTTAATCTAAAACTCCTGCAGACAGTCAGAACTGACTGGATAATGTCCAGCTGTGATTAAACAGACAGTATCAGCTGGACATCTGATGGCAAATAATGATATATCTATATATGATATATAATAATAAAACTTTGATATATCAGTCTGATAAAACTTGCTAAACTAAATGTTTGACTAGTGTTTTGATAAGGTTCAGTGTGTTTAAAGCCTCATCTTTGAAATTAAACTAACTTTTATTGCTCTGTTATCATCTCTGCCATTTTGTTTCTTCTTTAAATATTAAAACATTTGTTTATATTAATTTAGTTTAACTAAACCTAACCTAAATTTAATTAAAGTAAAATCAATTAACTCAAATCAACTTGGCTCAGATCAGTTTAATGCATTTTGACTCGAGTTAACTCAACTCGACTCGATTTATCTTAACTGATCTCACATTAACTCAACTCAAGTTAACCTGATTGTGCTCATGTTAAATCAACTCAGCTCAGGTTCTTAACCCAAGTTAACTAAACTCGACTAAGCTCATGTTAACTCAACTCAGGTTAACTTGAATCCAGGTGTCTCAACCAAGCCTTTATTTATAGCTTCACATGTTTTGTATTTTGATCTTATTTTAATAACTAGTCCTGATTTATTAGTGAAAAAAGACAATCAATTGTATTTCAATTGTGTCTTTCTGCACATTATGATGAATTCAGCGTGACAGCCTCTATCATACGGTTACAGGTAATTTTTATCTTTTTCTTGGATTTTCAGAGGCAGTCAGGTTATGCAAACTAAACAAAGAAGGAAGATGTTCTTACCACAATCTCCAGTCCTCCATCCACAGGTTTGTAGATCACTTTGTAGCCCTGAACGTTTCCGTCAGCAGGATTCCAGTTCACAGTCAGAGTGGTGATGGTCGGGTTGGTCACCTTCATGTTGCCCACGCCGCTCAGAGGCACTGGGAGCAGGATGAAGATCGTTAGTCTTGAACTGTCTTAACTTTGCTACAATCCAAATGTACATTAAATTCATCAAATAAATTCCAGTGCCACAGTAACTTACAGGTCTTTCCTATCTCTGACTGGCGTTTTCCCTCCCTGGCGGGGTAGACCGGTAACACTGACACTGTGTACGGCGTGTCGGGCATCAGGTTCCTGAGGACGATGGAGGTGGTGCCTGCAGGAACCTGCTCCTGTTTACCAAGATTAATAATAACAAATCATTTAATTGATCAGTCTCTTAACTGGCTTGATCTGTTTTTGTCCTCGGAGGTAAGACAGGTGTAAAAGAGTCTCACCATCTCCTCCAGGCCACCAGCGACGGGCACGTAGAAGACTTTGTACAGACGGACGGCTCCGTCAGCAGGGTCCCAGTTCACAGTCAGAGAGGTCATGGTGGGGTCTGTCACCCTCAGGTTCTTCACTCCTCCCAGAGGCCCTGAACAAGAGGTTATAATGCTTTAAGACCTGATGTCTCAAGAATCTGAGAACATTATTTAAACATGTTGAGATTATATGAATCTGTTGTGTTTTTATCATGATTAAATGATGTTTGATGTCAGTTGTCTTCCTCGTGTCTTCCTGTCTGTCTCTGAGTGTTTCTGTTGTGGGCGTGGCTTTCCTCCAGCTCTGCTCCTCTGCACACCTGTCTGCAATCAGCTCGTCACCACTCCCAGTCTGCTCACCTGCCTCTCATCAGCTCATCAGCTCGCAGTATTTCAGTCTGGCTCTACACACAGATTTTAGACTCAACTACCAGGCAGTGTTTGCTGCGTCTTGTTCCAGTTTGGCTGCTTCAAGTTTCTAGTTCTTGTTGTTTATTCCTGGTGACTAACTCTGCTCTCTGTTTCCCTCTCAGTCCTGTCAGTGGTGACTCCAAACCCTGCCTCAGTTTGGTCAAGTTTACTGCTCTGTTTACAAACTCAACCACTTCACTCAGTACTTTATTTACAATAAAGACCCGTAACTGCGTGCTGTCTCCTGGTCTGTGACTGTGTTTGGTTTCAGTAGTTTTCCAACCATAAAATTTAAGGGTCTGTCCACGTATGAGCTGCCAGCTACTAGACTTCCTGAGTCAGTTGGGCTGTAATAAGGCTATTGATTGGTTTTTGGAGTAAAGGTGTTAATTGTAAGTGTAAAGTGTAAGGTACAGTTTGCAGTTGAATTCAGCATTGAACTTTTGATTTCTTTTCAGCTGCTTTTGTTTCTAAACACATTTAAATAGTAATTTAACTTAACTTATATGTTGTAACACAGAAAACAGGCTCACTGAGTATATCTTAACCGAACTGAATCAGTAGCTTTACCTTTTATTTAAGAAAACGTTCAGAAAAACACAGTAAATGCATCATTTGTTAGGGGTGTACCAAAGCTTCACTGACATTCAAAATCAACAGCCAAATGCTACACAGCCTTTTTTTTAACATGAATATTCAATCTGTTTGAAGCCATTTCTGCACAGTTGCAGATAAAGATGAGGGTACACTAACATAATTAGTATTATACTATTTGTAGGATTAAATTCCAGTGGTGGCTGCAAAGGATTGTTTCTGATTAATGTGATTTCCAATAAGTCCAGAGCATTGTAAAGTCCAAAAAATCTAACTTTATTGAAAAAAAAAGACATAATCTTTTCCAAAATTCACCGAAATGCACATTTATCCAACTAAATATTCTTCGTCAATTTGTATTGGTTAGAAATTTGTCTTCAAAAAACATTTTTACTGCTGTGAAAAACTGTTATGCTTTCTGCAAACAAAGGGAGACGCACCCCTGTGTTACTGGGGCAGTCTAAAATCAGTCTAACACCATGAATTACATTTATTTTGACAAAACTGAGGAGTTACGTTCATTAAAGAAAGTTGATTTGATAATACAAGACTAAGTCATTTAATCCAGTGAATGAATCTATTCAAATTGAAGATGACATCTGAAGCTTCATTCAACAATCTCAACAGAAGCTTCAAGGGGACAAGGGGACTGAGGGGACTTAATCTTGTAAAGGTGTAGTGTTAGTGTTCAGTCTTACTTGTCTTTCCATTTTCAGACATCATCTTTCCGTCTCCTGCAGCGTAGACGGGCACCAGAGACACAGTGTAGAGGGTGTCGGGCTGCAGGCCTCGCAGCATGGTGTTGGTGGTGCCTGCAGACACTGTTTCCTGGATTTAACAACAAATTACACCAATTAGCTGCTTCCAAACTGAGACAGAAGACAGAGAAACAAGCATGCAACTAGAAATAACTATGGAAAACAGCTTGGTGGTTAAAATGGCAGCACCATCAGCTTTTAACATGCGTTTGAGCAGTGAAGTTAACTGTCCAGTTCAGTTTTTCCTGCCGTGAAACATCTCATTAAACTGTTCACCGTTTGCTGTTATCAACATGCATGAGATCACTTTCATAACAAACTATAAACAAGTGTGAAATAACAGGGTGAGCTGTCTTTCTTCAGAAACATTTATGGAGGAACACATTTTTCAGTTAAGACGACTGATGGATTTAAAAGCAGCGGACGTGTTCAAACACTCAGGTGAAATTATTTGGCGTCAGATTGAACACCACACGGTGCCAGCCCGCATGAAGCTGATGGTTGTCCTACCAGTCCTACCATGCTCTCAGCTCCTCCGGCAGCAGGAACGTAAATGACTTTGTACTCCTTCACTCGGCCCTCGGCAGGCTCCCAGCGCACGTTCAGGGTGGTCATGGTCGGGTTCAACACCTGCAGGTTCCTCACTCCACCCAGAGGCTCTGACGGAGCAGAAATAACACGTGTTGGAACAAAGTCTGTCTGTTTAATCCACCTAAGTGCTGGTACTTCACTCCAATAAATCTGTTTTGGGTGGTTCAATATTGTTCTTTTCACTCCTCACATATTATTGTCCATGTTTTATTAGTTCTACTCATTGTGATATATTTATTATTGCTCTAATTGCACTAATGCACGCTCACACACCCTCTTGCTTAATATTATCACTTATTATATCGCATGTATTATTTTTTGCAGTGTTTTGTAAACTCAGTTTAAGTTCTGTTTAAACTTTGAGGATAAAGATTTTATTTGTTCTTTGTTTTCTCCTTTTATTCTTTCTTTCCCTCTTCACTGTCAATGTCCTGCCAAAACCAGAGGGAGTTGTACACTGCAGATTGTAAAGCCCCCCTGAGGCAAACAGTGTGAGTCCATACTGCTCGTCGGGGGTAATCCAAGCCTGCTAAAACCCCAACATGCCAAGTCGACTAAAAAAATGTTATTTCCACCATGTTTTTATCCTGAATCTTCGCTGTAGATCTTTAGCGGCACGTTGGGACTTCAGGAGACCTGGATTTTTCCAGTCGTTTTTGACGTTTGAAAACTGGTCACCATTCACTTCCATTGTTCGGGAGATTCTGCAACACTGTTTTCCTGTGAAACTCCAGCAGAGTTTTGTGGACTAACCAAATAAACCCGACCTTCAGTTGGGATGAGAGTGGGTAGATAATGACTGAATTTTCATTTTGGGGTGAACTATCCCTTTAAAACAAATCTGTTTTCTCTTTTGTGACAAGCCTTTTTTTCAGGTTATCCAATCAGCTTTTGAAGAGTTTATTTACCTTAATAATTGTGAAAATTTACTAAACCCATAAATGCACACTTGTGCTCCTTCGGTTTATCTGAATATTTTAACACCACTAACTTCGGAGATGCATGGCTTTGATTGGACTGTGACGTCTTGTTTCCATCTTGTTTTCTTTCTTCAATTAATGAGAATGCATGAACGCCCCCAAAGTGCAGATAGGAGGTTCTGATGCCACTGAAAAACTACATTTCTTCCCCATTAGTAGTTTTAATATGGAAGCAGGAGCACACCTCATGTTGAAACTTAAACTTAAGTAAATGTTTTAATGTGGAAATTTACTTGTAGTAAAGTATTTCAGTACTTTTTCATTATTTTCATTGCTCTTAATTCTTGTTTTTAGATGTTTTCTCACTTAATGTTTAGTGGTTGTTTGCTTTCAGTCATTGTTATTTCACTTACTGTCTGTGTTGGTTGTCTAACTGTCTGTGTCTGTTATTTTGTTAGTCTCCATGTCTGTGTTAGACAGGGACAATGACTGGTAACTAACTACATCTTCAAGTCCTTTGTACATTACTTTGGTTGCATTTTTCACTTAAATTTAACAACGCCTACATGTATCTTCCTTGTCAAATAAATAAAAATACATAAATAGAAAAATCCTAGTCCTTTAGTATTTAGTACTTCTTCACTGTCAGACAAAGAAGTTTTATATTAAACTTTATGACTGCCTGACTGTAGCCCAATTAGAACAATATCTTTTCAATGTTCTGTAAGATCCGACTCTTACTGGTTTTTCCTTCACCGGAGATGTCTGCGCTGACGCCGGAGGGGTACACTGCCGCCACGCTGATGGAGTACTGAGTGTCGGGGTCCAGCTTCTGCAGGGTGACGCCGGTCTTCTTCCCTCCGACCTGCGTCTGCTCAAAGAAAACATGTCGGCGGTGAGTCAGAAAGGTTTTCTATCGTCAGATTTACAAAGTCGAAGCTGAGAGACAAGTGGCTGACGCATGAACGAGACGGTCACAGCCAACAGACACGTCAAAGAATAATGAATAATGTAACAGAAGCAACACGTGGAAATGGTAAGAAGTCTGTGTCTGTGTCCTTAATGGTGAGGTCAGCTTGAACAAAGAAGTTAAGAAAGATCAAATAAAAGCTCTAAAAAAAAAGTGGTTAATTCAGAAACACTCTTTCAACATAAGATAAACTTCCTTCTTCTTGTTGTTCATCAATCAACATGATCACATCTGAAAACTTTGATTCTTCTTCTGCATACATAAAGTAAACTTTCTTATCACATAATACAAGAATAAAAATATACAAAATCTCTTATCAAAGGTGAAACGACCAGAAAAAACTTTATAAAATCTAAGAAAAATCTATAAAATTGCTCAAAGAAGCAACTTATTATCTCTAAATCTGTGACCACTTATCTCTGCTGTCATTGCTCCGTCTTCCAAAGAACTAAACTCCGCAGTGTGTCATGTTTTGGAGGCTGATCCGCTATTTTTCTGAGGACAATGTCAGCAAACTATTTACATTATTTACACATGAGTAAGTTAAGCATTTCTCTGGAAGGGAATCCAAGTAGGCCTTTGGGAAATCGTGAGCTTGTTTGCTGCAGTTTATCATGAAATGGATCCGACACTGTAAACACATTCATGCAGGGTGTAAACAGTTTGCCTGGTAGCTAAGAGATTAATGACAGAGGGTATCACATCACATTTACATCAGTATTTTAGGAATTTGGCTGATTCTCCACTCTGAGAAACATGCAGAGAGTCGGTGTCTTGTTCAGTTTCTTCAGTGGGTATCAAGCTTGACGTTTTGTTGATGCTGATGATCTTTCACTCATGAGGTAACTGACCGTAGGGATGGGAAATATATCGATATTTTATCGTATTGCGATATGAAATAAGTTTCAGCTGGTAACAAGTTATTGAACCCTAACTGATGCGGTGAGCAGCTTCTCATTTCTTAAAACCCTGTCAGGAGACATATCCTGTGGTCGTGGAAAAGTTTTACTCTGTTTCAGAAGAGTCAAATTATTGTCCTGCATCAAGCAAAGAAAACAACAGAGGAGACTGATGAAAATACTAAAACTGCGTTAATAACTGTCCAACACATTATTAAAACCTGGAAGGATAGAGGTGAACCATCATCTTCAAGGAAGAAATGTGACCGAAAAAAAATCTTGGAAAATTGAAATAATAAAAATAAAGAAATGAAATATTTGGTGAAACTAACTCATAAAAAATCAACAGTAGAACTCACGACTATGTTTAATAGTGAAAGTAAGAACATTTCCACACACACAATGTGAAGAGAACTCAAGGGACTAAACAGCTGTGTAGCCTCTGGATCAATGGAAAAAGGTCATGTGGTCTGATGAGTCCAGATTGACCCTGTTCCAGAGTGATGGGGGGCATCAGGGTAAGAAGAGAGGCAGATGAAGTGATGCTCCCATCATGCCTTGTGCCTACTGTAC
>JAJHUR010094228.1:0-25813 GCA_027495735.1 Lutjanus campechanus | reverse complement strand
ACTAATTGAATGAACTGCATGACATCCTGCAGAAGAAGGTTTTAATTGATTAGTCAATTAACAGAACATTATTTGGAAATCAATTAATTGTTAAATCCATTTTGGGAAGGGTTTTTTTTTTTTTTTTTTGCTTTTATAGAGACTAAATAATTAATTGAGAAAATAATCTGCAGATTACTTGATAATAAAAATAATTATTAGTTGCAGCCCAAGTACAGTTATGTTCCAAGGCTGTGTTTTTAACAAACTGTATAATTACAAATGTGAATGTACAACCCCAACTGGGACGCTGTGTAAAATCTAAATAGAGTGTGATGATTTTTTTTATACCAATATTCAATTGAATACAGTACAAAAACAAGATAATAATTTTTAAGGGGGTGGGGGGGGCACATGAGCTATTGATCAACCTGCCATGGGCCAGACACAAATGATATGAGGTCCTAATAATAGCCAGACCTCTAAATGGCCAAATCTTCCACTGCTGGTCACCCTTTCTGAATCACCATGTGATGAGCTGTGGGCTAATATTTTGTTGGCGATGTCCAAAACGTGATGTTTTACAGTGAACCATGCAGGCTGCATAAAGGCTGCAATAATAGTAGCAGCAAAAGTAGAAGAACAACAACATAAACAATATGGATGTGCAGCATTCAGTAAATAAAGTTACAGTTTAATATAAAAGACACAGTTCATTACCAATTAACACGGCACTGACCCCTTTCAAAATAAAGGTCTGATAACCGTTTAATGGGAAGTAAAATGCTACTGACTGCCTTTGCTAGATTGTTAACTTTTGGTATTTCCATGGCGGCTGTGTGGGCCACATGAAACCTGCATCCGGCCCCTGGGTCGCATTTTGACCAGGTCTGGTATAAAGGATACAACGCAGTTTGTCGCTGCATCTACAAATGCAAGTTAAGACTCTACCACGCAAAGAGAAACGCATATATCAACAACATCGACTAACGGCGCCGGAACAATGTGCTGTTGCCTGTAGAGTCCACATTTCAGATTGTTTTTGTCAATCATGGATGCCGTGACCTCCAGGCTAAAGAGAAAAAAGGACCATCCAGATTGTTACCAGCACTAACTTCAAAAGACAGCAGCTGTGATGGTATGGGGGTGTGTTAGTGCCCATGGCATCATGGGTAGCTGTCATATCTGTGAAGGCCCCATTAATGCTGAAAGGTACGTATTTCAGTGAGGCGACGCCAAGACACATTGTGCACGTGTTCCACCAGTGTGGCTTCCTAGTAAAAGAGTTCAGCTGCTAGACTGACCTTCCTCCAGTCCAGATCTGTCTCCCATAGAAAATGTGCGGCGCGTTAAGAAGCACAAAATACGACTGCAGAGACCCCGGACTGTTGAGCACCTGAAGTCGTAGATCACTTGAACTTTTTTCTGCAGTGTTGTCGTGGGCTAACTCTTCATTTACTGCCATTCATCTTCACTGCTTAACGTTAATCCCTCTGCTCTGGTCGCCAACACCTGTTTGTCCTGAGAGCAGCCACCGGCACTCTTTTTTCACACACACACACACACAGCCATGCTCATGCCACAATCATATGCATCATGTTGATGGAGGTGTGATGACTATCTTGAAGGCTCTGTCGGGCCTGCAGGTCTCAGGATTACCTGCTGTTGTTATCTCTCCGTCCTCCTCTTGTGCGCATGCTGTTTTTCATGTTTCTTCTGGAGCCTCTGTCAGAACGTCCCCATCGCACAACTACGCTGCTACCCTCCCTGTCAGAGTTATTGCTATTTACTGCAGCGCATCAATTAATAAGACTTGAGAGCAGAATGCTGATAGCTGAGCTGTGGGCTGAGGCTGAAATACTTTGCAGTTGATTAAAGCCAAAATGTGCTGATATTTGAAATCAGTGAAAGAAATGAGGTGTAAAGTTTAGAGCAGATAGAGAAATGAAGTGATTAGTGAAAGAGCCACCAGCGGCCCGAGTGTGTATCTCCTCTGTGAAGTCTCCTTCCATTCTGCTCCAAACTGCTCCATGTTTCTGGATGAATAGATTCCAGTGTTCGCTCTGTGACCTGGACGTGCCCCGGGATGCTCTCTGAATGTAAAAGCTGCCCTCTCTCATCTGGCTACTTCAAGGCTGTCACTGTATGAGGCCTATGCAGTCCTGACGGTTGATACTAATACCTGCTGAAGGATGAAAAGCCTATACTTTACATACATTATGTAAGATCTCATATCAGGAGCAGAATAAGCAGTAAACACCAAGTCTGAGCATTTCTTGCCATCTACAAAAAACAGATTCAGTCAGGCTGGGTATATGACATCATAAACCTAAGGAACCAATCCTGTTATCTGGGGTGGGGTGGTGCTATATATATCAGTAGTGGCAATGCCCCGCCCACAGGAGAAGCCGGATGTAGCTAGTTACTGTGATTAGCTGGCAAAACAGTGAAGAAGCCAGGTGCAGCTGTTTATGGATAGGGGCAGGGTTGGGGGTTGGGGTGCGTGGAGAGGGTGGAGACTATTTGTATATTCATTAACCCTTGAATACTAAATGAAGGCAAGGTGTAGAGCTACTTCTAGCAGACCATTTATATTGTTTAAAACATGATTGGAGGTGGACTTTAAGAAAAAATAATCTCATAAACATGTTGCAAACATATATCTCGATGTCCTGGACTACACATCAGATTCTACAGACTTAAGAAAACATCTTTTTAGGGCTGCAACAAATGATTACTTTCATCATCAATTAATCTGTCGAACATTTTTACGATTAATCGATTAGATGTTTGGTACAGAAAATGTTGATCAGTGTTTCCCAACATCCAAGATGATGTCAGAGAGGAGTAAAGACACGAGAAAGTATTCACATTTGAGAAGCACAGACCGTTTTCTTTACCGAAAAGATCCAAACTGATTAATCGATTAACAAAATAGTTTCCAAGTAATTTAATAGTTGACAACTAATTGATTAATGAATAAATCATTCCAGTTCTATATCATTTGGTACAGATCGCTGCAAAAATCTTTACCTTTAATATGTGTTTCAATGAAAATGAGAATAATGATGTAAAAATCTTTCACTCTAATATTGCAAATCATATCACAATTGCAATATCAGTTAAAAAAAAATCATATTTAGATATTTTTTCATTTTTCATTCAGCCCTATTTTGAGCGCACTGAGTAAGAAGTAATAATAAATAATATTATAATAATACCTTTTATTTGTATGGTGCTTTTAAAAGGTACTCAGATACTTTTCATAGCAGAGATAAAGAAGAACAAAACATGGAACAATAAGGCAGTATGAGCATAAAAGCAACAACAACTAGACAACAATAGAACGAAGAAAATAATGAAAACAATTAAAACAATCTAAGAACCAGGAGACAAAAGGAGAAAGGGGCTAATGATCGCACATGAAAAGCAGATTTAAACAGGTGGGTTCTGAGAGCAGTTTTGAAAATGTGGGAGATAAAGTCGGAGATGTTTTTTCTTTATTCTTTTTCTTTTTGTTAGAATCAGTCCTGCTGGTTAAAGCATGCTGTTGTTCTTCACTGATGGTGCCTGTTTGTGATTTAAGTGACTGGAAGTCACACTGCTTTAATAAAAAGCTATTTTCCACCTAGTTTCACCTGATGATCATTTACCTCATTGACTTCGCTCATTAAAAATCTCCCGGGTTCATATCCTCTGAAATAAAAAACAAGCGGTTCTTTTCTGGGTTGACAATATTTTTGAGAATGTAAGAAGTGCTGCTTGAAAATGAACTGCTACATGAATACACACATTTAATGATAACAACACTTCAGATCCAGAAGGGAGAGGTGTCGGGTTAAACAAACCCAGCCTGCTCATATCAGAAGAACAAGCGTGCTGGTTGATAGTGCAGGCAGCTTATCCTGATTGACTGGTACCCCCTAGTGGATGTAGTAAACATGACAGAAGTATAAGGAGCGAGATATAGTGCGTTTGGAGGAGGAGGAGGTGGGCAGGATGGATGGCTCAAACAAGCAGGACTTTCACCCAGGAGACTACGGGTTCAAGTCCTGTGTGGAACAAAAAGTAAATGTAGAGTAAAGTAAATGTTTTCCTAAACCTAACCAAGTAGTTTTATTGCCCAAACCAAACCAAACTGCAACAGTTTTACAGTGTACAACAGTCAGGACTTTCAGCCACTTCTCATGATCTTCCTTATTCCATCCATAGATTAGTGTTGGCACAATGCTGGAATTTCTCATTTCGAGACAATACCTTGAAAGATATCGATATTCAATACCAGCTTTGATGTCACTGGAAAAAAGTGACTCAACACTAAGGGCAAATTCTCTGATTCCAGCTTCTTAAATGGGAACAAACGACAAAACAAGACATTTGAGGGTCATCTTGGACTTTGGGAAACGCTGAACAACATTTTTCACCATTTTTTGACATGTTATAGACCTACTAATCAGTTAAATGAGAAAATGATTGACCGATCAATCGATAATGGGAATAATTGATACAGGAAAGACTTGAAAAATAGGCCCAAACATGTGGAGCACATGGACATACGTTCATGTCCTCTTTCATCGTCACGTCTTGTTGCATCAATTACATTGTTTTTTATCTCTTGTGACGTCTTTTTTTAAAATCTTCTTATATATTTTTTGTCTTGTATTTTTTGTTGTTTTTTGCATTTCATTACGTTTGTAAGGTACATTACATTTTTGGTTTGCTGAAGTCTTTTTTGTTGTTTTTTCAACTTGTACATCTTTTTCATCTTGTTACATTGTTTTTTTCTCAGTGTCTCTTTTTTTGCATACATGAAAAATAGGTCCAAACATGTGGAACACGCATCAAGACAAAAAACGACATACCAAGATGTACATAGCATGATGAAAAATGACGTAAAAGAGGAAATGACGTAAAAAAGACGTATCAGTGAAAAAGATAAAAAAACAACATAACAAGACAGAAAAATACGTAACAAGAGTGAGACCAAAGACAGAAAATGCAACATAACAAAATAAAAAAGATATAACAAGACAAAAAAACAACAATGTAACAAGATGAGGTAAACAAAAGACAAAAGAGGTAAAAAACAAACAAAAACAAAGTAATGACATGAAAAAGTTGTAACAATACCAAAAATTAAGTTAGAAGACGTACTTTCATACATGTTTGGACCTATTTTTCAACAAAATTGTGACAGGATTAATTAGTCGATTAATGAAGAAAATGATCGACAGATTAAGGGACAATGAAACTAATCGTTAGTTGCAGCCCTGATATCGATGTTGTGAAAAATGAGTATTGAAAGCATTTCAAATATTCAATATTAACATTTATCAATATTTTGATATTTTTGACAACACTGCTACAGATAGGTTCAGATGATGTCATAATACTGCACCCCAGTGTCTCAAAGACAACTGAAAGTAATGTGTATTTGATATGGTCATGAATATTGCCTATCTAGGGCAATATTACCCACCCCTGGTGTCAAATTAATCTGCCCCTCAGGTTTAAATATTTCTTCTTGACTTTCATGGTGGCGCTAAAATGCTGAATGTGCATGGCAAAATTTTCTGACCATCTGCCCTGTGGCTGTAGAAATATCTTGCTCCGACGTGTGAAGTGTGTTGGACACACAGATGGACATTTTGCACTAACTTTGTCCAAACTGTTTCATAAACATAATCACTAAGCCGTGCTATCATCATTCGCCTCGGCCTTTCTGAATGGAATTTGCTTTAATATCGTCTCATCGTCTCCTGTAACAGACATTGTATTTAAATTTTTAATGAACATCCTTCGTAACAACCTGCCAGTGATTTGCACTTGGCCATGTGGCCGCATCCTTAAGTTGTTCCAAATCAGGGCTGAGGTCCAACCAACACGCAGACCTGCTGCTGTAGCTGTGTGCTAGCACTCTGCAGGAAAACAAATGCTTCTGACAAGCAAACATGGCCACCAGCAGCTATTAGAGAGTCACAGCTCTCCCCTTGTGGAAACACAAGAGGAAGATTAATTTACATAAATGGAGCATGGCATGAATAATTTACATTTTTCCTATTTTTGGAGAAATACTGTTGAGCCGTGATGTCTAAATTAGATATCTAATTACACACTTTTTTTTTTCATTTTTCATATTTGCTGTATCAAATAGGGAATTCTGCCTTGAATGAAGTCTCTCTTGATGTGTGAAATGTCTAATGTTTTATTTAATGAAATGACTGGAGTTGACATGAGGCTTCCAGAGCTGATGGAGATGTTATCTGCTGATATTCGGTTTGAGCTGAAGCATTTTCTCGCTAAAAATAACTGTTATTCACCGCTCTCCTCGAAAGTTATTTCCTGATCTGAAAGAGCATTTAGGCCGCCATGGGACATGAAAAATAAATAAATGAATAACATGTCATGTCAGATTTTCCGGACTGTGGTCAGGGAGGAAGCCCCATCGTATCAGAGGTAAATTCTACTAAAATACAGGCATCTGTTGTTAAAAGGATGTTTCTGCTTTATTGCAACATGAGTTTGAATTTTGTAGTTGACGCTGTCACTTCAAGTCAGATGGGGCAGGAAAGAAGAGCACAAGAAGACAATCAGTCATTGTGATAAATATTGGGGTGATAAATTATCAGCCGATATTGGCCTGTCCAGCTACATTTGTCTATGTTGGTATTGGTGTCTAGAAGCTGATAAATATCGGCTCCACTGATCTGATTTGACAGATTATGTGAAAGCATGGGCGACTGGATGAATATATCACCTGTGAATGAAAGCAGCCATACGTCATCTTCCATGACCGCGGCCCCCTTTAGGCGAAAACATGTCAGTGTGTCTGTCTGAAGCAAACTCTTCAATACAGGTCAGTTAATGATGTTACTGAGTAAATAACGTGTACCGATTGTGTCTGTAGAGCAAAGTGAAGCAGAGAAGAGTCTTAGTGATGGTCGAACTCATCTTTTTATATTGTGAAAAAATATGGCGCCACCATAAAACAGCTGCTATTAGAATGGAGTTTGGTTCAACAGCACCATCTATGCATCCATCCATCTTCAACTGCTTATCTGAAATTGGGTTTTGGAGGTAACAGTTCCAGCAGGGGACCCCAGACATCCCTTTCCCCAGCTACATTAGCCAGCTCTGACTGGGGGGTCATGAGGCGTTCCCAGGCCAGGGTGGAGATATAATCCCTCCACCTAGTCCTCGGTCTGCCCCATGGTCTCCTCCCAGCTGGATGTGCCTGGAACACTTCCCTTGGGGGGGTGACTAGGTGGCATTCTTATGAGATGCCCGAACCACCTCAACTGGCTCCTTTCTGTGCAAAGGATCAGCGGCTCTACTCCGAGTCCTTCGCGGATGACTGAGCTTCTGGAGATGCCTGCCACCCTCCTGAGAAAACCCATTTCAGCCACTTATATCCGCGATCTTGTTCTTTCGGTCATGACCCACCCGTCATGACCGTAGGTTAGAGTAGGAATGAAGATTGACCGGTAGATTGAGAGCTTTGCCTTCTGGCTAAGTCAGAGACCGATGATGCCTTCAGAACCAGATCATCTGCAAAACGCAGCTTTGCAATTCTGAGGCCACCGAACTGCAAACCCTCCCTTCCATGACTACGCTTCGAGATCCTGTCCATGACTATCACGAACATGATTGGTGATAAGGCGCAGCCCTGAACGAGGCCAACCCTCACAGGGTTCAACAGCACCAAAACAGCTAAAAAAAATGTGTCTTAATGTAAAAAGTATTGACAATACTTAACAATACAGATGAAATATATGACCTGAAGATTCACTAAGATAGTTCTATGTCAGGTTCATCCACTTTGATGGAGGCAGACTTAAAGGACCAATTTTTCTTTAATTTTACTATGTGACGATGCTAAACAGGAATGTAGTTTTCTCATTTAATTGTTTAATGCAGCAAAGACCTCAGAATTCGTATTTATCACTAGTCAAATTAGAGTGGGTGTTTTCAAATCTTGTGTTCCAAGAGGCAGGGGCATGATGCAGGAGTACACAGATGGGTTTCTTTCATCCATTGGTGATGGGCTGAATCCATAGCTGGCTGTTTTTTGGGGCAATTTTTTGGGGCAATATATTTGTCGTTTTATTTTACCAATGTAATGGTCTGCAGAGTGTCAGGTCAGTGTCTGCAGAGCACAACACGGCAGATAGTTTGTTACACAGAACCATCTGGGAAGCCGTCCATAGAAACTGTTTGGAAAAGGGCAGGCACTTTCAAAAAAAGCCCTGACAGATGATTGGATGAACCATCTGTCATGTCTAACATGGGCTAACTTCAACCAATCAAATCAACTCACTGAACCAAAGCAGGCCAGAAGAAGAGCAAAAATATATTTTCCATCAATAAAAGCCTTCGGTGTCGTTCTTTACTCTTCTTTCAATGAAGAAATACTCTCCAGTTCTGATATAAGTGATGCTGTCACATTATCTATGCTAACTTCTTCAGGAGCCACCGTTGTTTGTTCAAGACGAGTCTTTTCCATGGACGCTTCTTGCTGTCATCACACCTAAAACCACATCCGTAGCTGTCAGTTGTCCCTCCAAGTCCTCTGGCGCAGACACAGATGGATAGCTTGGAGCCTGGCAGGATGGAGTCTTGCATGATCTTGCAAATCCAGCTGCCTTGCAAGGAAAACAGTACACAACCACTTAGCAAGAGCAGAGCGCACTGAGCTGGGTGAGGAATGAGAGGTGAACAGCCTGTAGCCAGACTCTTTGCACTTGTTTCATGCAGTGAATTAAACATTTAATTTGACCAAACCAGAGCTTGTTGGAAGAGTGGGCAGACTAACAAAGACGATTTTGTTGAGCTTTATATGCTTTTTTGTCAAATGAAGTGTGTTTTACGATGTGTTAACGAGCCAATTAAGCTTGCCTTTGTTCGGCAAAATGGAAGAAAGTTGAATTCAGAAGGTGTACAGTTGTATCATTGTGTTTATAATGGAAAGTAGGAGAATGTGAGAATGTGAATGAGAATGTTTAATTGCTTGACACTTTGTGAGTTTATTTTGTTTACCGGACATAGTGAACCTATGCAGCGTACGTAACGTAGTAAATTGGCCACTTGCACATGGTGGCCAGCTGGAAAACTTTAAAATATTGCCCAACCCTAACGGGAAGTGTAGGCTCCAGTGTTTTTGGACCATGACTCATAAAGGGGAATAAATTTGAGGACATCTCAGCCTCTGAGGCTTTGATTTTGACCATTCCTATTAAAATCTGTCTTTTAACCCCCAACTTTTGACTGGAATGCCCCTTTAATAAAGCACTAATATTGTAACGGAGGACTTTGTTTAGGGACTGTGATTTCTGGCAGCCTCTGAAAACATGAAGCATAGTGTAATGCAACATAGTGCATCATGCTGGGCTGTAATGACTCTAGTTCTCGAGCAGTGATCTTATTAGCTGCATTAGATGCTTCATTTTGCCTCATGAACAATATTTCAAGTAAAGCATTAGCAGTCACTCACGGGGACACAATCCATTTTCAATGACTTGTTATGTAATAAGGATTGATATTTATGACTGTGCAGTACAGAGCCAGTGGTAGCAATATGAAAGCTGTAAAGGCAAGTGTATGGAGTGTCTTTTATAGGGCTTTTATGGGGCCTTCTTTCCTCTAACAGGACGCAGATAGGCAGTGGAGTGGCCAGTTGTAAAGGAGAGAGAGAGCTCCATCAGGCCTTGACATGGCCGCTAGATTGGAAGTGGAGCGAACGTCTGCGTTTGATGAAATATCCTCTCATGCCGTTTGTTTTCTGGACAGATTATCAGATTATAGACACAGCTACATTCAGCTAACTCGGATAACTTCAAACCTTCAAACTTACTGAAAACATCTTACAGCAAGATAACGTGCTTCTTTGATGTTATTCCAAAGTGTGTTTCTTTTCATGCAGGCATTAAAGCTCTTTGAGTGGGCTGTAGTTTCTGCCACAGTGGAAATATCATAGTGAGAAGGTTTTATAACAGCTTGTCTTGTTTTCACAAGAACAGAAGGGAGCAACTTGGGAAAAAATATTTTTTGAAAGCCACATCTGACTGTGAGTCTCTGCTTTGACATAAACACTCAGCTCATGGTTTACATGCAGGTTAGATATCCAAGAGAAAAAACATTTCATTGTGTCAATATTATGTCATGTAATTATTGTCTTTGAGCACAAACTGTGATTTTAATGTATTTGTGTTTTTTATAAAGGAATTCTGATTTCTTTATATACAATAAAACCATATAAGTATCATTTGTATCGTAGTATTTCTTCATTAAAAGAAGAGCAAAGAATGGAACTGAAGGCTTTTCTTGATGGGAAAGATGTTTTCGCTCTTCTCCTGACCAGCTTCAGCAAGAGTTTGATCTGATTGGTTGAAGTTAGCTGTGATAGACAGATGGTTCATCCAGTCAACTGGCAGGTATCTTTTTTGTTTTGAAAGTGCCTGCCCTTTTCAAAACAGTTTCTAAGGATAACTTCCCAGATGGTTCAGTGTGACAAACCATATGTCAGGTTACCACATTGGTTCCCAAACTTATTTTGGCATGCCCCCCTTCAGAGGCTGGAAAAAAGTTGAACATATTTTAATGCAGAGCCTCCCTGTTTTGTATAGATTCTACCCGCTGTTGATGCAGACAGAATCAATTCATTGTAATTTTTATAATTCTGCATTATATTCAGTATAATGGGGATTTCAACACCACTAACTCCATCAGACTCAAACAGTCATGTTAAAACTCACCGCTCTGCTACTCTGAGGTCATCCTGTCTTTATAGAAATACTGCACTATTACCAGTCATTTTTGTTTTGGATTTTTTTGTAAATGAAATGTATAATATAATATGATATAATATGATACAACACTTTCTACAATTATGTGTCCCATTAAAGCCCTCAGCGGTTCAAAGGGCATAACCACTTCTTTTCAGCTTTTAGTGTGAAAGGTCTGAGGGAGGTGTCGAGCTTTATTGACAGTAGCTTATGAACAACGGAGACAGCAGCAAAGAAGAAGCTACTGAATGTAATTAGTGCACAAGAACAATATTTCTGTTCAAAAGAGAAAGTAGGAGCAGCAGAGTGGTGTGTATGACACCGCTGTTGTTGTTGTAACGGTAGAATTAGTGCTGTAGTATATTATAACCTGTCATAGAGCTGCAATGATTAATCAATAATAAATTGATTATTAAATTAATTGCCAACTATTTTGATAGTTGATTGGTTTTAGTCATTTTTTTAAGAAAAAGAAAGCAAAAATTCTTTGATTTCAGTTTCTTTACTCCTCTCTGACAATAAACTGAATATCTTTGAGTTGTGGACAAAACAAGACATTGGAGGACGTCATCTTGGACTTTTCTGACATTCCATGGACCAAGTGACTAATCAATCAGTGGAGAAAATGGTAGACAGACTGATTGATAATCAAAATAATCATTACAGGAAACACTTGAAAAATCGGTCCAAACATGTGGAACGCATGGACGTACATGTTTGGACCTGTTTTATTGCGACAGGATAAATTAATCGAGAAAATAACGGCTAGTTGCAGCCCTGCAGTTTATACAAAGTGAAAAGTAAATGCATGAAAAGCAAAGATGCAAATTTGTGCCGATGTTATTTCTTATACCACCTGCAGAGCTCCAAACTGTTTTTACAAGCATCTCTGAGTAAGCACAGCACCAGATCTATTGATTCACTGGCTATAAGATAGTTTCCATCCCCTAGTTGTGGTCAGCTACAGCTGATGTGTACATAAGCAAGGACGCAACTATTTTCTCACATGATGGAAGTCTCCAGCTCTCTTGATATCATATGAAAAACAGACTCCCTCCCTCATCTTTCATGTCAGCACTTTGTTAATATCCTGCTCTGTTTCCCTGCTCAGCACCCAGCTGAGGGCGTCAGCTGGAGGACAGAGCAGGTCTGCTTATTCATGAAGGGATCCGGCTGTGGCCCCTGGAGGCCCGCTGGAACAGCAGGCATTATCAGTGGTAAATGGATCTGAAAAGGCTCCGGCCAAGACAGGCTCGCCACTGCCTGATTTATGGCTGGCGATGCAACAAACAGTTAGCCATGTTACCGGCAGGGATATAAGCATTTTCATGGCCACAGTTCAAGTTTATTTCAGCTATAAATTCTGAAAGATATGGAACAAAAAGAGCAAGTGAATTTATGACAGAGGGGATGTTGTTTGTGAGCTGCCAGGAGGAAGCTGTGTTTTAATACCCCGTGGACAAGGATGAACGGTCATTCTGCTCTCTTATCTCTGCTTTTTGTCCAGCTCAGCATCAAAATAAATATTCTTAGCCTACAAAACAACAACAACAAAAAAAAAGTTAAACATCTTTGTGTCAAAAGATGAAGGTGTTCTCACATCTAAAGTTTCTCAACATGACGGTTTCAAAGCTGATCAACCAGAAGGGATGTTAAAATGCACATGTGAGAGAAAGTTATACTGATTAATTCATCCAGTCATTCACTTATCTGAATGCTGCCTTCAAGTTATCTCTTTGTGTCCACACCCAAAGTGGTGCAGCCAGTCAGTGTCCTAGGAGGGACAGCTGGCAGCTACAGGCGTGGTTATAGGTGAGACGACAGTAAGAAGCGTCCATGGAAGCAACTCGTCTTGAGCGAACATAGTGGCGCCTCACATGAAGATTATATTATATCAGATCTGGAGAGTATTTCTTCACTGAAAGAAGAGTAAAGAACAGCAGTGAAGGCTTTTCACCCTGGAAAAGAGGTTTTTGTTGGTAGTAACCTGACAACTCCAGATGGTTTGTCACACAGAACCAAAGGATTCTCATGTGATCTTTGTTCGCTGATCTGATTGGTTGAAGTTAGGGATGTGAATGATTAGTCGACTATACAATTAACCGTCGGCACCCTCGCCAGTCTGCGGCATAAATAGTAGTCAGTTAAACTATTTATACATATTCTGTTCATGCACAATGCCAGTTAACTGTTGCTTCTAAGGTGTTATGCAGCCACTTGCCACTAGTCGGGGCTGTGGCCTCATCAGGCGGCAGCTGCTCTCAACCCAGCGCCCCAAAGAGCCGCCCAACCCTGGATGCTTTTATCAGCAAAGTCAGACAGATGACGGCTTGTAAAACAAGCGGCTTGCCAGTGGTTTAATATAGAAAATTTAAATAAAGTTTAACGTAGGCTCTGCCAGAATAAACTTTTATATAACTGCTCCTGTGTGACCACATTCAGAGACACGGGCATTGACCTGCAAACAGAGCAGGCTGCTGCTGCTGCTAGCACTGCTAACATTAGCCGTGCTGTGTGTCAGGCTGGCAGCTAACGTCAGGTCCGCAGACACTGTGATCCTTTACGGCATGAAAAGGTGAAGCATTTAGTGAATTGTTGTCATGTTTTGTAGGTTACAAATTTCAGCAGCATTAAGGTATGATTTGGTGATTGCAGACTGTGATTAATGGCTTCAAATAGCTGTTAATACACACAGTGGGTTTTTTTTTTGGACAGTGTTTAACATTATAACTTAACAAATTGTGCTCGATTTTAACTGCTTTCTGAGTATTTCTTACTGTTAGACTAGTTGACTAGTCTAAATTAAAATTTCTGTATAATTGACAGGGAACTTAGTTGCCAGGACCATCTCTAGTTGGCCCATTTTAGATTTTATAGACAGATGGTTCATCCAATCACCTGCCAAGTGTTTTTTGAAAGTGCCTACCCTTTTCCAAAGAGTTTCTAAGGACGGAATTCAGGTTCTACCTTCCTGATAAACTTAGGGTAATTTTCACATTGTGTTAAGACATGTAGTTGAACACAGTCTGGTTTCTCTGGGCAGTCATGTCTGCTTGTGTTTGCCCTTCTCTGTTGCCAGACTGTGGTCACTGAGTCTGTACACTGTCAATGTTTTTCTCAGGTTTGTATCAATTACTGTGGTCAGATAGTCTGCCACAGAATGCTGTCTGTGTAGGGCCAAATATGTTCTAACTCATGCTGCAAGTAGGGCTGCAACGATTAACCGACTATTAAATTAATCACCAACTATTTTAATAATCAATTAACTGGTTTGAGTAATTTTCTAAGAAAAGAAGTCTAAATTCTCTGATTTCAGCTTCTTTAAACGTGAATATTTTCTGGTTTCCTCTCTGACAGTAAACTGAATATCTTTGAGTTGTGAGGATGTCATCTTGGGCTTTGGGAAACAGTGATCAACATTTTCCACCATTTTCTGACATTTTAAAACAAACAGACAACCAGTCCGATCTTCAGAGTGATAGTGTACGTCCTGTGAGGCCGGCTGAGGTTTGTGATGGCGGATGGTGAAAGGTCAGCCAGCCTCAGGACCTGTTGGCTGCTGTACTGTAGATGTACAGTAGATGAGTGAAAAAAACTCAGCCTGAAACCCTAAAATCTAAAAACCAAACCCTGCATAACCACACTTGGCAAAACTGAACGTGCACACAGTGTAGGCGATCATCCATCATCTATCCTGCTTTACATCTCCTTGAACCCAGCTGGCAGGCAACTACACACTCCTAAGATGGAGTCTGTGCGGCAGGTAAAAAAAGATGTCCATGCCTAATGTGTTTCTGCTGTTAAATCAGTTTTAGGGAATAAAATTTGCAAGGAAAATGATCCAGTGTGTGGTTTTCCAGGATGTTTTTTTCTGTAGCTGTGGACTGAGTATCTCACCATCAACTCCCCAGTTTAAATGATCAGTTAGTCAAATCAGCAGGTGTCTGTTCTCCAATCAAAGCTCAGCTCGCCTGTTGAAAGCTTCAGCTGCCGTATAATTCCGCGTGTCTGATGAGGGGACATGGTTGAAAACTGTGTGTTTCGGGAGCCGTTGGGACCGGTGGTGTGTTTGGACCTCCCCTGTGGAGAAGCGGCAGATCAATGAAAGTGATTAACCTCAGCGTGCATCACAAACAGCAGGCTGGATAAAGGGAAGTGTCACAGTCTGAACCCAGCCTCCTGCTCTCTCTCTCTCATTAGGGGCCTCAGACGGGAATCAGTTCCTGACATTAATTGGTCACTGCACTGTCTGCCGGACAGGACGGTGTTTGAGCTCAGGTTTCCAGTATCCCTGCGGCGATGTGAGCTGGACGGAGTGAGGAGTTTGCTTCACATTAGACGGGAAAATGAATTGTTTAATTACTTTCCCTTCACCTGGTTCAGTGGATCGGGGAGTGGATGCTGCCACCTGGATCTCCTCTGAGAGGCTGCTAATCCGCTCCAGACTGCTGGATGTTAATGATGAACACATTCCAGTGTCCAGACCGAGACCTCTGTCTTCACCACAGACTAACAATGGATGGAGGCTTCACTTTTCAGACACCAGTGTGGAAGTGCATTAAACCTGAATTCTGTCTAACAGCCAGCAGGGGGCAACTCCACTGCTGTCTGACTGTATGTACTCTTAAAAATGAGCCTACTGATCACTTCATTTATGACCTCAGTAAACAGTTACCTAACCATAGTCTCAAGCGGCAGTTTCAGGTCTTCTTCTATGCAGGATGATGTTCATTTTGTAAATTATGGTCCCATTTACAGTAAAACAGATCACAAAGCAGGGTACGGGTTGAGACCAGAGGGCACCTCTTGATTTGCGGAAATGTCACAACATTTGTATGCATTGTTTCTTCAATGTTCACACTGTACAAATTAATTCTGTTTTATGTGACAATGCTGTTGTGGGTAGATTTAGGGACAGAAAACACTTAATTAGGGTTGCCAGAGGTCTCCCAGATACTTATTCCGGGTGCTACAATTTTTTTTCCCCTTTTCTCTCCACCTCTGCCTACTTGTGGCATCCGACATGTTTCCAAAAAAAAAAAAAAAAACCACTTCAAAGACGACACAGCACCATCATCACACTTGATACCATATACTGTAGACTATAGACTAAAAATGTAAATGACAGTTGTTGGGGCATAAACCCAACAATTTGTTGATTTCTACGAAATAGTCTTAACAGGTTAGAGTAACAAACGCGATCAGAGGATCGAACGAAGGCAGTGACTTGTAACCACTTTTCAGTGGCAGCAAACACAACACACAACCTTTCAGTAACTATTATACTGATCTACACACTTTCTACACACTTCAGCTTTCCTCAGATACAAGAAGGCGGGGCTCCAAGGAAAAAAGGCTGGGAACAACCGTAATAGATATATTGCCCAGCCCTTTACTCTTGGTCATCACATCACGTTTTTTATATGCTTAGGTGGATAAAGGTGCCAGAATGCTCACTAGTTAGGCTGCTAATAATAATAATAATATAAAATTTAAAAAAGAAAGAAAGAAAGAAAGCAAAAAAAGGAAATATGTTTAAAAAAAAACAACAAAGTAAGAGAAAAAGAATTTAAAAAAAACAGGAAGGATCAAAAAAAGAAATGTACCATGAACTTTCCCTTAAAATAATAATGACAACACAAAAAGACAAGCAACCCCCAAAACCCCTGACTTGGTTCTATGCACTTAGAGTAGTATTAAACCACAAAAATCATCATGTTATTGATGTAAATATGAAAATATATTAGGATATAAAATAAAATTAGATCCAGTTGCAAGTAAAATAACAATTGAGCATCAGGTAAGGCATCTATGAAGGCTCCCTGAATCTTCCTAAACATGGGCGTTTTTCTAACATTGCAGAGGATCTTCTCTGGAGTACAGTATGACGTTAATTCATTGATCCAGTGTCTTTGTGAAGGACAGTTTACTAAAATGCTTCTTTTTTTCCAGCTGCATTGACACCATTCCAGCACTGGTGGCTCTTTTTTTTTTTCACGCTCAGCTATCTTCACGTTGTGGGTCCATTTTCACTGGAGCAGCTTATTTCTCTGAAGCGTGAAATCTGCTTGTCATTTCCTATTAATGACTTACATTTACTGTCAGTTAAGTTTAGATTTTAACAATTCATTATTTCATTCGTTTCTCTGCACACATACACAGCAATATATATATTTTTTTGCATTTGGCACTGAGAGAGAGAAGTAGAAGGGAGGAAGGGAGGGAGATGGTCTGTTCCACCTCCTGCTCTCTGTGATCTCCCTCGCTGTGTGTCAGTGCAGCCAAACACACAACCGTTGTTCTCACAAATACAGCGCTGACCGCCAGTCATTACCAAACTGCCGCTGAGCTGCAGACGAAATCATTATTTTACAATCACGGCGTCGTCGGACAAAACAAACAGACAGGTTAATGACAGCCGGCGTGAGATCAGCTTGTGACATTTAAAAGGAGCGACGACAAAGAAATGTAGACCAAAATAAAAGAGTCCAACATTCAGCACAGACAAGAAGCGTCTGGTACCAGCTGAGCCACTGATGTGTATTATTAATGCTTATGAAACAAAAAGTGTTGATGCAACTCTCAGCTGTATTAGAAACTTGGCTGCAAAACAACAGACGCTCCACTTCTGAAACAGTTTGCGGTGCACGCTGAAACAGGACTGGAGTCGTGGCTCAGCAGGTGTGCAGCTGGAATGAGGCACCTCTGGATGCTGTGCGTCCTCCGGAGAGCAGGAGGGCACAGGGTGGTGATGCTGCAGTGTTTCGCTGACTTTAGCAGCAACACTTATTTATATACAGGCTATGTGTTAATATTTATTGGAGTGTTTCAGGTCTGTACACATACTTGCCAACTCTACCTATGTTCTCAGAAGCTTCCTGTTTTTCATCACCCTCTCTCTATTTTTTCCCGGGATCACAATTCTCCTTTATTTCTCCTGATTTCTCTGCCTTTTTTCCTTTTCATTATCACAACCTGCTTCTGACCCTGTCTGTGTATAAGCCCTGTCCGACTCTAAAAGTCCCCTGTTTCTACCCGGGCAGGGACAGACCTCCTGAGAAGAATTCACATTTTCACGGAACGTTGTAAAGGAAAAGGTCATGCATATTGTAAAATCTGCCGCATCAGCTGTCTTTTAGGGACGGGGCAAAGAAATTGATGAATGACGGAAAACTGATGGATGTTAGTTTATGCCAGAGATTTACGCAAGTCCCCGTTAGATGGACGGATTGTTCTGTATTCTTTACTGAGAATTAAAAGTAAAATCAAAAGCACTGAACATAAAAATACTGTAGCAGTGTAGAACTTCAACAATTAGTTGATTGTGAATCAATTATCAAATTAATTGGCAACTGTTTTGTTCAGGTTTCTTTACTCTTTACTTATTAATATTATATTCTATTTCTTCTAATAGATGCCTGTTAATCTTCCACAATGGTCCTTTAAATACACATGACAAGTCTCAGACTGAAGGTTATCTTTTAAAATCACATCTTGTGTTTAAAATGGAGATATACTCTAAGCGCCACTGGTAAATGACTGTTCTGGGCAGGGATAATGATTGACACTGTAGGCATTATTTTGATCATTCAGGGACAAATGTGAAATCTAAATGGTTACAGGAACACAAACAGCCACACAAAATCGTTGGCACTCATTTATAAATCAGTGTAATACTGATTAATTATACAGTGGATATTTATTCAGGCAAATGTCACCAGTTGACACAGAAGGAACTGACTGCAGCAGACAGTAGTTTCCATGTGAAAAAGGCCAGCATGTGTTCAGTATCTACACTGGGGGTGGGCAACTGCCCCTGGTGTTGTCCTCGTAGTCAAACAAAATGCTGCAAAAGTGCCCTCTTGGTTGCCGTTCCGGGGGGCAAAACGTGATAAAGTGCTCTCTAGAGGAATGCTGTTCCATTAGGCTGCTCTTCCAATGGAGAGTGCCCTCTAGGGTGCCCCTCCATTGGAAAAAATGTGTAAAGGTAACCTCTAGAGTGGCCTTCCAGTGGGGAAAACGTGAAGAAGCATCTTCTAGGGTGCTCTCTCAGTGGACCAAACATGAAAAAGTGGCCTGTAGGATGTCTTTCAATGGACAAAATGTGAAAAAGTGCTCTTTAGGGTGCCCTCATAGTGGACAAATCATGAAAAAGGGGCACTGTGGGGCAGTGGTTTCCAAACTTTTTCTTGCATGTCCCCCTTTCAGAAGCCGACAAAAGTTTCTGCCCTACCCCATCCCACAATTTTTATCAGTGATTAACAATAATTGGGGGTGGAACTGATATAAAAGGATTCAAACATTGAATTTTAGTGAAATAAAGGATAGTAGGATAGGATAACCAGACTCTTGTTTGTTTATTTCCCCTGCATAGATCATATTCATTCAATTTTGGTTCATTCTTTATGTCTCACTTGGTCTGGTTGGTCTTGGTTTAAGTCACATAATGAAACAATTTGAATCGAAACCAGGGATTTGAATTGCTTCACCATGAATGCATCACAACATCGACCACATACAGTTGGTGCCCTTTACATTTTTTCGCCCCTGCCCTTCAGACAACCTGAGTGCGCCACTGCTACACTGTATATTTAAGGTGTAGAACGTGAAGAACACCAAACACAGGTAGTTTGAGGTTTGATGTGTTTGTCTGTGATTCAGTGTGTGATAAAAGCTGCTCCACAGGCAGCAGGTAGTGATGGTAGTGATGCCGATAAGCAGGACTGTGGCTGCTCACAGTCGACTCGTTGAATTGTCTTAAGAGGGAGCTGACAGTTGTTGTGAGCCTGTTCATGACTGATAGCACAATACTGAGCTCTGAAAGCTCCGTACAGAAACAGGCCCAAATGTCTCCCCGCTGCTGCCAAATACTATGTTCCTGCAAACTGACAGCTCCCCCACAACAGAGGCACCCTGAATGCATCAGAATACAAAAGAATCTCCCAGCAGAGCTCACTTCTCCCATTCTCACGGCTGCTTCTCTGCAATCTTTCATATGATTTCATTTATTTCACTTATTTATTTATTTATGGTGATTTGGCTGATATTCTTGGCAACGCTGTTGCGTCTCTTGTGCCAAAATACGCTGCCCCTGAATGTGTCTCTTCTGGCAGTGGGACTGCCTTGGTTTCATGCCAAGCAAGGTAAAAACATGATGGTAATGTTGTCGGATTGTTCGTTTCAAATGTGGGATTAGAAACAAAAGAGCCACAGCTGAAGGTCTCGCATCAAATCAAGTTTGAATGAACTTATTAGTTTTTAGTGCTGTATGGTACATTAGTACGGTGCAGTCAACCATTATGAAACTGTCCATGAATGGAAGTGGCAATGAGAACATTTAAATTTACTTAAATTTTGTGTCCATCTCAAAGATGCAAGCCAGCACATGGTTAGCTAGCACAATTCTGAACAGCTGCACACATACAACTAAACTTTCTGAAATAACAAACCAAAAGGTTTGCTTAATTGCAGAAGATGATAGTACGCTAGTGACGTTCCTTGAAGTTACACCCTGATTTTTTTAGATTTTTGAATATAGGCCTCCTGATCTCAAGTAAAAATATATAAAAAAAAATATGTGTATATAGTTTAAAGTATAATGCACATATTTTTATTTTTATTTGTATTTTTTTCTAAATTTATCTCTACATAGGATTTCTGTCTTAATTTCTATATGCTTATGTATATACATCTATTTCTATTCTATTCTGTTCTTGAAAGGATTCCCCCTGGGAATCAATAAAGTATAAAGTATTTCTGAGGGATGGAAAACAAAGGCAGCAAGGATGTTTTTTTAAAAACAGCAATGAAAGAAATTTGCAAAAATCATGTTAGTATCATTTTTCTAAGTTTAAATTTAGGGGACAGAGTTCAGGTCGGCCGCCTTCAGAGTAATTCAGAGTAATCTATAAATGAAGATTTTATACATGTTAGGCTTACTGATATCTCAAATATTATTTTAGATTACAATAGTTAATAGGATGATGTTAGTGAACATATAAGATTTGCACATTAAATGTTTGTTTTTTTTAATTTGCCATCTTGTGGGAAGGAAGTTTGCACCAATTCAGTAGAATGGCCCATATAGTCGCATCCCTGTCAGGTAACATATGAGAGATGTCAGAGACAGAATGAAGGATGGAAAATAAAGAAAGCAAAAAGAGACGTAGCTGTCATGAGAGATATTCACTGATATGACATTTCTGGTACATGTGGTAGCTCAACTTTAACAAAGACCTTTGATACAATCATTTTGATGTTCACACAGATCAAAGCTGCAGCTTTCCAGATGTTGATGTTTTCAGAGTTTCATGTGACAGCAGCAGCAGCAGCAGCAGCAGCGGGCTGTGAGAGGAAGGCTGCCTGATCGGCGGATCTTTATCTTTAAGCTCTGCAGCTCGTGGAAGTGCGAGCGGCTGCGCTGTTGCATACTGATGAACTCTCTGTTGCTTTCTGTCCAGATTTGTTTTTAATTAATGTTTAACTCTTCTGGCATGAATAAGAGGCTCGCTAATAACTCTCAGCAGATTTATTTGCTCTGTGTTGAGATATTTTCAGAGTTCACACAGCACGGTGTGTGTTTTCATCTGCACCTCTTTTCATCAGCATTCACATGAAGGGAGGGGGGGGCAGCAAACAGCACTTTGCTGTGGATTTCAGACTAACTAATTGGTCATTTTATATTCTAAAGAGCATTTATTTCTGTCTTGTCTTTACAGTCACAGTGCTGCTGCTGCTGTGTTTGTTTAACAGGCTGCTCTAAGTGTTATGAGAGGCTGTGTTAATAGCAGTGATGGTGTATCACATTGTTCTTAAAATGAAATGCCACGTGTGACGTGACGCTCAGACTCTGACATTCCTCTGCACATTAAAGGCTCCCTACTGAGACACTGAGGCTGGCATGTCAGTCTGCAGAGTCATCCCAGCGCCCTCTCTCTCCTCATTGTGCAGGGTGGATGAGCTAATGCCACTTTGTGACCTGCCCATTGACTGCATAAAAGAAGTGCACATGGCAACCATGACGTCACCAACTGGTTTGAGGACCAGGCTGCTATTCTGAAGCCTTGAGTTTGACATTGTGGCCATTTCTGGAGCCACAGCTGACCATATTTTAGAGGGTGGAGCAGGGGCGGTCAGAGGGTAAGTTATTAACTAATGTTAGTGCTTGCAAGCTAGCTGCTAAGTTAGCAAGGATGATTCAAGTAAACTGTGATATTAATGGGATGCTAATTTTGGCCTCTGGGGCAACAGGTAATGTTACTGGGCTTCTGGTGTAGCCAGCAGATATCCAGGTAACAGATATGCAAATGTATATGGACATGTTTACAGTCCAGTTAGCAACTTTAGACACATGAATGAGGTTGGAGGCTAGTCTCTATACAGAAATATCTGTTTATAAATGCAGATATTTTTTTAAAAAAAAGCTAACAAGCAAAAGGACTCCTGCACACTGTCTAACTTGCAATATATCATGTATTTGCGACATTTTCGGTACTAGACCTTCATTGCCTGATTGCACGTTAGACAGTGTGCAGGAGTCCTTTAGCAACTTTTTGGTCTACTCTTTACAACGCACCTGTATCAAAAGGTACACGGACCCTGCTGAAATGTGACTGGTCAATATTACTTGGACTACAAATGGAACACAGGTACCACAATCTTGCCCTTTGCCAGTTTCTGCATTTTCAAATGCAGACTCTTTGAGGAGATTACATTTAGAAACTGAATGCTGGACATTTTTCAGCCACCACAATGTTACAATTAACTTTAATAAACACTGAGAAAGGGTTCAAGTTTGAGACGAAATGACAAAAACAAGTTCACTGTTATTTAAATGTACACAGTGCCATGGATACGTATTGCTACGCCTCTATCCTGATTGACGGGTCACTGTGGTAGAAACATACAACAAAAGGTACACGCCCCAAAGCATTTTGCTCTAAATGGGATCATCATGTACAAAATGAACATCATCCCTTATTGAAGAAGACTTGAAACTAGTGATTGAGACCATAAAGTCATTAGGAAACTATTTTCTGAAGTCATAAATCAAGTGAGAAGAGCCTTATTTTCTCATTAGACTGTTTTATTATTGTCTAAGTAACACAGAACTAATCCATCCCTTACTGATATAGCCCCTATACACAGTCATATACGGTATTTACTCTTTTACACTTCATGTGCCAGTAGCACACAGCAGTAGGTCTTAGACCCACAGACTGTCTGCTATTCTGGTTCACGCATGTGCAGCACTGCAAAGTACAAAAGGGGTGTGTGAAGTAGAATAAAGATCAGCGGGTGGCAGATTGTTATATGATGAATTATACTGGAATAATGAAATATGATTAACAAATACACTCTCACATTGCTGGTCTCATTACTCTGAAACAGACATATTATTCACAGATGCTGCATGTTGCAGACAAGCAAAAAAAAACAACTTTATAATGCTTTTTATCCAGCTACCTGGTTCACATGGATTTGTACACAAGCCAGTCTTGACAGGACCAATATGGTGGCGTCGTTGATGTATATATCAGAATGGCAATACATCACCTGATTCAAATATTTTGATATTTGCATAGTTTGGTTGTATTCCTTTCTGTAAAATGCTCCTTGGTTGTAGTGTTCTTATGTTTTTTGGAGTGTGATTTGTTAGTCTGCTTTCAAAGTGTTTTTATATGTGCAGCATTTTCAGTAATGCTTTGCTTTGGCAATATGTACAGTGTTATGTCATGCCAATAAAGAGATTTGAATTGAACTGAATTGAATTAAGATGGGAGAATGCCAAAAAGGTGCTGTGCAGCAGGTTGTATAATCAATGATCGTGCAAATCCTGATTCCCCATCCTTCAACGGAGAGGAAAGGATCCCAAAAAGAGGGCAGCGAGAATGTCTGAGCCTCCAGAGAACAGTAATTGTTCCTACTGATGGAGATCGAATGCTAGCTTGAGTGTGAGGCTGCAGTTCAGTCATAATGTTACAGTACAGCAGCGTCAGACTGTCGTCTATTGACAGGTTTCTGTTATTTACAGACAACATAAAGCCAGTGTCTGGTTACTGTGTTGGCTCATTGAACAGCTTGTATGGAGGATGACTGAAGGATCATGACAGCTGACTGATCAACCTCAATTTATTAAGATATCGTGAGCGCTCATGTTCAGTCAAGGTCACAGAATAATTATAGACACAAGGTTTGTTTAACTCGACGTGAATTCACACAATCTTGACAAAACTGTAATTCAAAAACATCCATGGATGCATGATTTTCTATCCCCCAAAAGGGGGCGTGGCCTGGCATTTTGGCAAAGTACCACACATGGCTCTGGAACAGCTCAGCCAATCACGGTGTAGCCTGACAACAACAGTTCAACGAATGGAAAGACGCTTGCTGTCTGCAGGTGTGCTGAAGTGTGAGAAGAATACTCAGCGCTGCACAGCAGGTCAGACACCAGGCTGAAGTGAGAGTGACACTGGGAGCTCTGGATTTTGGAGTCTAGTGAGGCTCGTAGTTTTGTTTACTCGTTCTTTGGTGAGTCGCACCGCCACAAATATGCAGCCGGAGGCAGATGGTGTGGTTTGAGTTTAATTTGTACAGTGATGGAGCTGTTTATGTGACCACATCAATCCAACGCTATTTCAGTTTTAATTAGGCTGTATCTCATATCATAAATGGTCGCGTCACATCATAATTCATAGACATAACTGCGTTTTCACTGAAACATGAAACACCACGTTTGATAAAAAAAACAACAAAACAAAAAGAAAAAGAAAGTTGGAAAGGAGGCGGTGACACACAGGACCGATGAGCTGCTGATGTACAGAGTCATAACTGCAGCAGCCTGACTGTCGTGTGCGTGATTGAATGAAAGTAAACACAGTGGACAGACGTGCGTAACGGCACTGAGCTGTGGCACGATACTTCCCCAATCAGGGGCTGCAGATTCACCAACATATGTGTCCTGCTGCCTTCACATGCTGCAGGGATTTAATGAACTGAAGGAGAAATTTTCCATATAGTATGCAACAGCTGTGGACAACTCATACCGTAAGAATCACTTATGATTTACAACTTTTCTGCTTTAACCACATGAAAAATGGCATTTTTGATGCAGAAACACATTCATCAAAACAGTTCATTTACATTTTAAGCTTTTCTCTGGTGTTGCTGGGCATCTGCTCCAAGTATTTTGTTTGTGGCAGCTGACTGATGTTGCATCAGGAATGTATATGGGTCTGAGTCATCTAATAATTTGTTAGGATCTCCATTAGCTGTGCCTAAATGCTACAACAGCCAAGGTAAAATGTTTTTTATATATATAAATTACACAAAAGGCAAGGAAAATGTGATTGTTTTGATCTATTTCAGGCATAGGCAATCATACTGACCACATGGAAGTTGCCTCTGTTCTATTGTTGCTTTTTGCACTGTGGGAGATGCATCTCAGTTGCTTAGCAACCTCTGCCAATACAAACTTAACAAGTGGTCTCGAGTGCCATTTCCCCAACATTAAAATACAAATAATTAATTAACTAGAGTAAATTAAAAGTAAAGTAAGGGAGACCAGGGACCGTCGTAACTCTTTTTGTCTTAAAGATCTCATTTTTTGAAAGTTCCCTTACTTATTACAAATAGCAAAGTTTCCAACTTTTTTTTGGTTACATCTTTGTCCTCGTTTTGAGCCTTTTCCTACAGGCTATGATTATGTTTAGTGATGGTTCTAGGTAAAAATTTGTTATTATTAATTTTAAATAACATGTTTCTAATCGCACAAAATACATTTAACTGTTCTTCACTGTAATTCTAGATTAAATTTTAATCAGATCACTGATGGTTATTATCCTACAGAAAAATACTACAGTGACTATATGCAATCATTATGGTTTACTAACTGCAATGGCATTAATATTGATAAATATATTATTTCATTTCTAAAAAGATAAACTAACAGAATTAATTCATTAATCTCTCATTTGTGGAAATCAAAGGTCAAAATGACTGCTTATGGCCATTTTAGTATCTATGGAATTCTGGCGCTTCTGGTGTTAAAACAT
>JAJHUR010094227.1:0-28375 GCA_027495735.1 Lutjanus campechanus | reverse complement strand
AAAAAAAAAAAGAGGTGGATTAAACTGGTTTTAGCAGGGATTTTATGTCACTGCACACCCAAAGTTGTGTTTTCTGTGACAAAACAACATTGATAAGGTCCTCTTGTGATGTCGAATAATAGTTTATAGTATTAAAACTAAGTATTTGTTTAGTACTTCATTACAAATAAATCCTTAGCTTTTGTAAGCTAAATTATGACTCTACAAATAGAATAATATATTTGGAGATGTGTCCTGCAATCAATTTCTTTTTTCTGGGATGGTTGCAGCCATACTTAAACTTACTTTTCTATGTTTTATGTGGATGTCAAATCATAATGGCAAATATAATTAACTGAGGCAATAAATTCCTCAGTTTCTGCTATATTTACTGAAAAAAGCTAAGTTCTCCTCTTTGCGGAGCCTTGCCAGCAGTGCCTTCATGTACCAGGATGCATTACACGCAAGCTTATTATGCCTGTGCCCACATTGCTGTGTAGCACCATCTGAGCATATGGCTATTACTTTTTGGCTAAAATATAGCAGTGACATTGGAAGTCAGAGTTGGAAGTGCTGAAAGACACACTTAAACTCATTCTGTTTAATGACATATCTAAGCTAAAGAGTAATCAGCATCTAAACTCCTTAAATACCTCAATATGTTCATGGGTGATAGATCTGACTTGCTTTGTCTTAATCGGGGTGAGGTTGCTTTCATATTATAGATTAATGCATCATAATGACAACAAACAAATAAAAACAAATGAGGTCAAATCCCATTCCCACCACAAATATTAGTGCACTATGCATATAAATCCCAGTAAAAAAGTTATTATAAGCTTAACTGATGGTTTTTATCACACCTGATTTTCGAGGGTGCCGCAGCACCCCTTCTTGCTCCTGCTCCCGTCCATGAGCATTAGGTGAGAAAAATACTCCCATGTCTTCTTTAGGATCCTGAAGAAGGTCTTCAGCACACTCTGTCCAAGTGAGGAGTAAAACTTTCATTCATAGTTACACACACACAGCCTTTCAGGGTTGGCCTGGCAAAAGCATCCAACAAAAACAGCCCACGCTCAAATTCATTGTAACAGAATGATTCGGTATCTGTTGGCATCAGAGGGCCATTCAGCAAAGGCGCCACCAGTCACTCTTTAATCTCAGCACAGCTCAGGTTCTGGATGGTCCATGCTATCCATTTGTTCTTGAGCAGGTACTACAGTTGTGGCCTGAGCCTCAAGTGACGAAGATGACTGAGAAATTTATTGCTTCATTTCACTACATTTACCACCAACACTGACTGAACATCCATGTAAAATGAGATCAAATTTCCCTTTAAGGGATTTTACACTACCGAAGGTTAAAATACAAAATATGCTGATGTGGTTAACCACCATCGTCCAGTCAGACAAACCTTTAGACATTAGCAGGAACCAACAGAGTATGAATGCAGTGAATCAATCTACTGATGGGACTCACTTCATTGAAAGATTTGGAACTATTCAGCTATATATCATCTGATTAGCTCTGTAAATCCATGTAAGCTTTAATAAGATTGCTGAATAACACTGGTTCCAGAACAAACCTCTGGGGCATCCCAGATGTTATTGTTAACTGATTGTATCCAAACTGTTCCCTCTGTTCAGAGTTGTGGAGGCCTGTGAGCCCATCCCATCATTATAATAATTTTAACCATGTTCTGGAGAAGGTTATATCTTTGTTCAAAAGAGATTATTATGGCCTGTGGAGTGGGCATAATTTGATGCTTGTTTATTTACATTGTACTTCAGTTTCTCCTTTCATTAAGTGAACCTTGCCTTACATGGACGTACATGACCATGTTTTACTTTAAGGTTCTTGATTGGTAACATTATGCTACTTATTGTTAGCCAGTTAGCTAACATTTTCATGCCATTGGAGCATATTAACAGACTGCTACTTTTCTGCCGTAATTTATCCTTCCCCAGTTTGATTATCCCCACTACATCTCTTATTTTGGCTCTTATAGTCCACCAACTTCTGATGTAGATCCTTCCAAGGAAGACCAGAAACAAAGTGCATTAATGCAGAGTTGTAAAAACTTATGTAGTGCAGTGCAGAAATGGCATTTCTCTGACAAGTCAGAAAATTTGCCAATTCTGCATCCAATCCAATAATTGCAGCCAGAATCCCAGCGACGGGGCAAGAGAAAACCCTGCGCACAATGAGCTAATGAAATCAAACGTGCAGTGCGGTTTTGCATGTTAATGCTGGCAGTGGGTGTCGATAGCATTTAAAGATGTCAGCAGGTGGATAGCGAGATGGATGGCCCTCTGCCTGCCTTTCACTTCCCACCCCAAGGAAGTTAAACAGCATCTGCCTTAAATAGAAAACTTCAATATCTATTTAGAGAGAGGGAGGGAAGACTGCAAGGGAAAGATAGAAAAGGGGGAATGGATGAGAGAGGGAGTTAGAGGGGGAGAAGAGAAAGAATTGAAATAAGGCAATAAGTCCCTGACCTCAAGTGCACATTGCGACACATTGACGCCGTTGTCATTTGTTAATCAATAGAAGTGCTATGCAGGCTATACATTTAATGGCATGAGATTGGCAAACCTGTAACAAAATTAAGGGAAGACTAAGACCACAGCCTGTTTTTCTGTTCAGTCAATTTACAACCTCAATGACTCCAACAGCGCTGAGGGAAACATGACTTTGAGTCTCACACCACTGCCACATCAAAACCTTGTAACTTCAAGTTCGCCTTTAGCTTTTATTCAAATCTTACATGATGTGATCTGTGAAGATCACTTGTGCTTGAAGAAATTTACCAGTGCATATACGAGTTACTCAAAGCAGACATTTTGCGTATTTGATACAGTAACACTGTAAGAAAAAAAAAACTAGTCTGTAGGACAATGAATGACAACTGAAAAACAAAGGAGGAGCATTAGCATGAATCTGAAAGCATGAGGACACACGACAACAAAATTTTCATTCATGCCAGTTTTCCTGCAGTATCTTATTTCTGTTTTCACTGAAACGGAAAACAATCAAGTAGTTGCTGTCATTTATAGCACTTAGCACTTAGCACCTTGCATTTTTAAAATTATTTCAAAATTAAAGGAGAGATATTTACTGTACAAAATCATAAAATTACCATGATATGTCATTAGAGACTTAGGAAACATGCTAAGTTGAAATACTGGCTCCTCTAACAACAACAGTAATGCCAGCATGTAATGTTTTGCATTTTCCAGTCCAGTCTGGAACATCTTTAGTTTGCCTCTTTCACATTAATTAGAATTAATGCCGAATGTTCGCCAAATAAGTTAGTGTCTGTTTATGAGTCATAAGAAATCACTAATAGTCTTTTAGAGGAGTAGATGTTAGATGTTGTCAATTAAATTGAGCAGTATGTTAATGGAGTCAGGCAGGCAGTTACTGAACTTCAACTCTAGAGTTTGTATTTTCAGAGCAGTGGGCTTTTGTTTTCAGTATAACATTCTTAACTTTACATTGACAGACAATTTTTAGTTATAAACAGTTAATCAGGTGTCGGAATTCTTCATTGCCTGTCATTGTCTTAATATAACGTTGCGCTCGTGAAGCTTCAGTGTTTCTGCAGCCTGTCTGAGCTTCTTATTATAAAGTTAAGTTCAATGTGAGAAAAATGTGTCTTTGAAACTGTGTGTGTGTCTGTGTGTGTGTGTGTGTGTGTGTGTGTGTGTGTGTGTGTGTGTGTGTGTGTGTGTGTGTGTGTGTGTTTGTATGTGTGTGTCCTTCTCTCATTATGCTCTATCTTCATTAATAACAGCTATGCTTTTTAATTTCTTTTGCAGGGCCTAAATTAAATGTGTCATCATTTAAAATAGATAGTGTAGGTCTCACATGTCCTCTCTCCCCCTCTCACTCTCTGTCTGTTTCTATCATGCACACACACAAACAAGGAGAGTGCTTTGGGATAATTTACAGGATAAATAAAGCATTGCTCCAATTAGTCTTAAGTCAAATAAATTAGTCATAAATTCAATCAGCTCCATTTTATGGGGCTGAGATTCATGATGTTGGTCGCTGTAGAAATATATTCTCCAGGCAACTACATTATATTAGTACCAGTGGGTAAAGATAATATGATGCATGCATGGTAATCACTGTTGTGAAAGCATATCTAAGCAAGCACTTCATTTTTGACATGATTACAAGAGGACACAAGACAGTTAAATTGGTCATATTCTTACCAATATGCTGAGAGATTATTTTAAAAAACTACAAAGATAAGTCTGACAACATACACCATGCTTGAAGGTAGATAGTAATACCAAATGGGCATTTGCAAAACCTATCTCAGATCATTAAGTCCAATAACAAGAGCCATGTTGATCACTTTCAATACATTTTTTCCTTCATGAATATCTATCACAACAGGGTTTATAAAAGGAGAGTCAGTGGGGTTGGAGCTCACTTTGAACAGTCAGTTTCTGCTTTATTGTTTAGCATGAACATTTACTTTACAATATTGTTTTAACCCTTTAATGCAGCCGTCTCAGACTCAAATTGGTTTGTTGCCGCTGAAGGTATCATTATCTCATAGAAGAGACCACTTTACTTTTTTTTTTCCATTACTAACAAATTTTTGTTAAAACAAAATGCAAACAGTAGTTTCTATATATTTTTGTATACATTAGTTAGTCAGCAACTCTTGTGTCACTTTGCATTGCTCATTAATACCCCTGATGAAAATGGCTGGTTTTGTCTTTACTTTCATCAAACACCACAGATTATACACAGATAGCCAAACTCTGGCTTTGTCACATAACTAACCATAAATATAACTTGATAACTTCCTAGTACTCACTGCCACCGTATTTCCTGATAGAGAAATATTGTTCAACAAGCTATTCTTTTCTGGACATCATATATTTTAAAAAAATAAAGAATCCCTTCAATTGAAGGGTAGTTTAAATTGGTAATAAACAACAAGGCAAAATAAATTATTTAAAAAAATAAAATAAATTGCAGGCCAGATATGGCAGATTTTGACCTCTGCTTTAATGTCTACAGTATGTGAGGATTGATGACTCAAATTACTCGATTAATAAATAAACTGTAGAATAAAAAATTAGAATACTTCACAATAAACTTGTGTCATAAGTTTTTTAAAACACATTATTCCTTTGTACAGTCTGAAGTTAAATAGATTAACAATAATTTCCCGTTCTAAATATATTTTGGTGTAATTCATTAGCCCTCTATCCAGAAAAAGCTTGCTTACAGAACTAATATTCATGTCATGGTGTGGCCTAGTTGTAAGAGCCTCTTCAGTAACCACAGGCTCATGGGACATCTTTGATTTGTGAGGATTTGATCTTGCTAAAGGCAACTCAGTAAACATGTATCCTGCTGAAGACAACAAATCCCTACCTGACAAAAACTGAAACCCCAAATGGAAAAGCCTTAATAAAGGAGGAATTTAATTAATACAAATGTTTATCTGTGGATACAGGCTCATTAAAACCTGGTTCTTATGTGCTGTCATAGGAAGCAAGGTTTTATGATACCTTATTTGACCTATTTCCTGACATTTATTGGGAAGAAACTTTGAGCCAAAGTGACTTATTTTCCCTCTGATTCACACACCTTTCAATATGTGGACAGGTTCCACCACCTGAACTACAATTTCCCCAGATTTTATGATAAACTCTGTGAAAAAGATCCATCAGACTTTAGAGGAAATATTCTTCTAACCTTTTAGATTTAATGTTCTATACCCTAGTTTCTCAAACTGTGACACATGTACCACTGGTGGTACACAAGCTACTTCTTGTGGCATGCGGAGGAATATCAGAAATATTTGCAAAATTTCAAATTAAGAAACACACAAAATATGAGATAACTGATGACATTTAAGCTTTAATTTTTGTCTCAATATGAATCAGCTACACAGTCTAGATCATGCTTGTACACGCTCATACCTCATCCATGATTATCAAGTTACAAGCTTAACTGACAAGAAGCAAGATAGCAAGCGGAGGTAAAATAAAGAGACTGAAAATAAATGCTTCAAAAACACTGAAATTGTGGTTCCTAACAGGAGCTATTATGGAGAGAAGAGAAGAGCAGATCAGGAGGAGAACATTTCGAGCAGCTGTATTGAAAATGAAGCAAATGACAGTTAACTTGTGGTTGTGCTGGTGAAGAACCAGTGAAGTCTCCGCAGCAGCTGCTACCACCAAACTGCACCAATCGGTTAGGTGGTATTTGGAGACTTCAGTATTTTCTGAGGTGGTACGTGGTATAAAAAGTATGAGGCACACTGTTCATGCGACATCACAGAAGAGCCTATACTCCAAAGACCATTATACTCCCTTAATGGAGAACAGGATAGACATAGTTCATCAAATATATAATACAATGGAGAAACTGACATATTCTCTCTGAGTACACCAAGATAAATTTACCAGGATATGGTCAAGGTGGATTGACTTTAACAGGCCCCTGAGACAAGACTTTAAGTGAGATATGTGCATAACTTTTTTATATCAGGTTTAATATATACACATATTTTGCTCTATTTGTGTTTTTTATTTAAAGTATTTATAATTATTACAAACTTGAAACATGAAAGTTTACTGTTTCAGTGACTTGATATAATTTTGGACAATAAATCCATATACATGTCTTCAATATATCTTTCAAAGTTGTTAACCACTTTGAAGGGTTTATTGCAACAAGTAGAAGGGTACATTTTCATACTTTCTTTGTTTTTATTTATTTTATTTATTTACTTATTTTCATCTTTAAAGTAAAAGATTCTCTCTGATAATTGAGATGGCTGTGTTGATGACGAATCTGATGGAAATTAACTTGAACCTGGGTGCTCGCCCCTGTTTATGTGTTTTTGTGAGTTTTTACTCGCCTGCTTGTGTGTTATGTACCTTCCCTTAAGCAATTTAATTTGTTGTGATATATCATTTTAAAAACAGCCGTGAAGTAAAATATTTGTAATTGTCTTTTATCATCCTCTTGATGTCAATAAAAAGCAAAATTTAAAAAAAAAAACAAAAAAAAACATACACACTTGTTAAAGGGACTGTAGGTACACACAAGAGGAAAATAGTCTCGTCTGCTGCATAACAATGAAAATTAAATGTGTAAATAAAGTGTCACCCTTGGGGACAGACAGGAGGAATGAACAAACTTCTGTCTGTGTTCACACTGATCTCGCTGCTCCTCTCATCTGAGTGTGTTTGTTTTACAACACCGGCGTCTTCTGTACCTGAGCTGGCGTCAGTCTGCCTCTTTTTTTCTCGTTCTTTTATTCTTTCTCTCTCTGCGCTGCTGCATTCATCTTTCTCTGAGAGCGTGGCAGGGCGCGATCACTTTGTCCTCTTGTTCATTGCTGTTTCTGTCCTCTGTTTTTTTGCACTGTGCTCTTTTCTCTGTCTCTCTCTTCCTATTGTTGGCCTCTCTCTTCCTACTTTTCTCCCTCACCTGCCTGCTCTCTCCCTCCTGTTCTGTTCCCTCTGTGCTCGTTCTGTCTCAGGGGCCCTGACCTCTCGCTGTGACCCCACGGAGCCGCGGTGACTTTGGTGCACAGTACAGCCTAGTTGGTAGAAGTCAGTGCAGAGGCTACAGATATGAGCTGCAAACTTTTTCCCTCTAGTCAGCATAAAAGTACGTGTGTGTGAATAGATCCTGTTGCATGCAAGTCCTCCATCTCTCTCAGTGTGTGTGTGTGTGTGTACGTGGTGGATCCTGTTGCATAGTAGTCCTCTATCAGTGTCTGCCTCCTGATCTGATTGATTGTTCTGGGTAAATTAGGACTGGGCGCTGGTGATGGGGACAGGAGTGAGTTACACCCTTCACCCCTGTCCTTGCCCTCCACCCTCTTTCCTTTTCTCCTCCTCCATGTTCCTGCTTTTATCATCTTCCTCCATGTCCTCGTCCTTTCCTTCACCTGTCTCCTGCATTTTCTTTTTCTCGTCTCCTCCCTTTCCCTTGTTCAATTTCTTCTTCCTCCTCGTCGTCACAGTTCTTGTCTTGTGTCATTTGGGCTCCTGACCAGCCAGCGCTTATATTCCTTTTTTTCTCCTTTCTGAATTAAAGATTTAATGTACAGTACAGTCAGACTCGGAAATGTAGTTAGTTGACTTTCTGCCCCCAAAAAATGCTTACTTAAATGGACAAAATGTGTTCAGTTGATTACCTTTCTTCACCTTTAGATTATCTCTGAAGAAATGTAGCTTATCTCAGTAAAATCCGCTATTTGTTTTAACTTAAAAAAGTTCATGTCTGGGCTGCCTTAAAAGTTTTAAGTTGACTTAACTTGAAAAGACAAGTTGAGTTGTACTTGAGAAAGACATTTTAAATTAGCACAAGGAATTAAGTTGAAGCAACACCTGATACTAGCAAACAGTACAAACAAATATGATACACACACACAGCAGGTTTTCATCATACATGTTTTGTTTGAACTAGAAAAAAGAAGGGTCTCAGGAGACACACAATGCATGCTGGGAATTCTGCTAATATGCTGATCATGTGTTTGTTTATAAACTTCATGTAATGTGTGGTAATGAACTGTGGTAATGAGAGTTGAACTGTGTGCAGCACTTTCATTCAACTCATCATTTCAAGTCAAAAGTCTTCAAGTTTGAAAAATTCATGTTTTTAAGTTCTGAAGTTCTGGAAATATTAAGTTTAACTTACTTGAATTAAAAAAACTTGCTTATTTACATTTAGTGAGAAAAGATAAGTGAGAAGTGAGAAAAAAACTCTTGTTGTGTTATAGACTTGACACTAACATGCTGGAGGTTACCCCTGGACAAACTGGCTCAAAACTGGTTGTGCTTATCTGAAACACAGATTTAAGGTGAGCACAGAGAAAGTTTCCCCCTCTAGCAGATTCATTTTTCAGTGGAGTGGAACTTATTACTAACTATTATGACTTAATAATACATAAATTAAAATTAAACATACACTTTACAAGCTAAATCGGTTTGTGTCACTATGGTGTAAGTTTTCTTCTGCTATTTGATTGATTTAATTCTGTATATAAGAGAAATAACCTCAGATGCAAGGCAAGATAGGCAAAAATGTTTGGTGAAAAAGCTGGAAAAGAGTTGTGTGAAAAGTTTGTTTTTGTTTTGTTTTTTTATAAACTCTGATGTGGTTGTCTCTCTTTAACTAAAACTAGCCTGACTGAACACATGTGATAAGCCGCTGCTGATGTGGTGCGTTTCCATAGCAAATCAATTGTTGCTTCTTTATCAGTGCAACCCCCGAGGGTAACACAGTTCTGGATTAAACAAGACTAACATGAGAAGTGGGATTACAAAAACAGTCTTTGGGAAACAGGAGAACACAAAACATGATGTAGGGAGTGCTGTGCACAGACATGGAGGAGGGGGGCATCCTCATGATTATTTATTTTAAAAAACAAAGTTACATACAGTAGCACATCTTTTACTTGCTTACATGTTTATTTATTATTTCAAAGTGTAGTCATGCAAATGACTTTGACCTTTCTTCTTCATCTGTGATGGGTTTTTCTGTATCAGGTGGCCAATCATCCCCATCATCCTCCTTACTGCTAGATGTTCTGATCCAGGACAGAGCTATCCTGAGCTGGTTGCTGCAGCCTGTAGCTTCCTTTCTTTTTGTTATGCTGCAATTGGTAAATGAGCAAAAAGTTATGTTGTACATAATAATAAAGGATTAATCTTCCCAAAATAGACCAAAAGTGCAAAATGATGGGTGTTTTTTTTTGTTTGTTTGTTTTTTATTTTGATTGGACTGCTTAATTATTCTAATAATGTAGTAGATTTAGTTAACATATCCAATCATCAACACATCAATACACAATGTATCATTATTGTTATTAAAAAAAACATCTGCACTGCCATACCATAAAATCAACATGCAATAAAAAAAACTTTAACTTTTAGATTGAGTTTACCTGTTTTGTGTTTGCAGACAGAGATCACCAGGATATAGACAAGAGTGCAGCTCCTGAATTGAAAATAATTTACAGAAAATTACACTCTCAAATGTTTATAATTTCTAGTGTGCGTTAAGCCACATGTGGACATTTATGAACATTATTTTGCTCCATATGCTGGTTTACAACTAAAGACATTGAATTTAACTGAGCTACTAGTTGTTCCTCCTCTCCTCTCCTCTCCTCTCCTCTCCTCTCCTCTCCCCTCCTAATGTACCGTCCTCTAGTTGTTACTCTTAAACTGCTGAATTGGTAACACTGTGAAAAAAAAAGCTGCTAGCAAATGTGGTTGGGAAACTGGACCCCCCTCCTCCATAAATAGATGTTTGTTTCTGCTCTCTGTGTTTGTTTGTGTTGCCTCTTTCTGGATCGGGCCTGCAGGGACCATTTTTCAGAAAAGACAGCGAGGCTTTGGGGAATACTTAGACTTCCTCTTTTCTATCCTCTCCTCAACTTCTCCCCTTCTCTTCTTGTTAAGACACTTCTTGTCTTCTTCTTCTTTTCTTACTTTCCCCTCTCATCCATGTTTGTTTTGTTCCTCTCACATCCCATGCTCTGATTTTTCAGGACAAAATTCACTGTATGTTGTATTTTTTTAAAAAAAATCATTCTGACAACCCACATTTCTTTGAATTCACTTTTAAATTGTCAAGTTGTTTTTTAAAGTTTAACATAGAGTTTAAAGTGATAAAAGATGTCAGTTTCTTTTTGTTATCATCTCCCAGTTTTCTCCCTGATCCTCCACAAATAATGTTTTGTTTCTGTCCGTCTGTCTCTCTTTTTTAAGCATAAGTGATGTTTCCACAGCTTCTGCCGCTTTACAGTAAAGCTGTTTGTTTTCCTGCAGAGGGACTCTGGCTGACTGTCTGCAGAATGCTGGTGTCCTGGAGTGGCACATCAGTTTGGTCAGTTCGCCCAGCACTCCTTCCTCTCCTCTTTCTCCCTCCCTTCCTCTTTCTCTCGCTTCCTCCTCGTTCTCATACTACCCGGCACTTGAAAAACGAGAGAAGCCCCGCTTCATGGCTTAGAGAATGAGCTGTGCCTCTCAGCTGCAGACCGAGAGAACAGAGGAAAGGGGAAGAGAGGAGAGGGGAAAAGGGAGGAATACAGAGGAGAGCAGAAAGGCAGCGACACACTTGCATCTGTTGTGGCAGCGTCCTGCAACCGAGAAGCAAATGAGAGAGTGGGAGAGGCAGAGAGAGTATGCCAGAGTGAGAGGAGAGAGAGAAAGAGAGGAGATGTCAGACAACCGTGTCCTTGAGAGCTGCACCACAACTCTTTGAAGAGGGCCGGGAGACGGTGTGAGTAACGTGCATCTCAGCGGGACATGTGTGTCTACTGGGGGTGTGTGTGTGTGTGTTGCATGGTTGTACATGTGCAGTACTGTTTGTTTGTATGTGTGTGTGTGTGTGTGTGTGTGTGTGTGTGTGTGTGTGTAACCTGCTGCTTGCACGCTGACCTGCCAAGCTTACAGTGAAGGGGGTTTGGCTGCCGATCTTCTGCTATTGTCTGCCTGCCTAAGTGTTGCTGACAGGGGATTATGGCAAATACAAAACGCCGTATGGACCAAAGAAACACAGTGCCAAACTTCATAGACACACGCATGCATGCATGAAGCTCCATGTTGAGAGCTCTGTTTGACTGAGCTCATTTTTGTGTGAGTGAGTGTGTGGTTATATCTGTTTTAGTTGTCTATGAAATCTGCAAAACTGTTATTTTGGTGGGTGTCAGTAAAAGAACTTTATACTTCTAAATATATCTGTTACATTTTCTTTCTTGTGTAGTAGCACTCAAACCACCTGTAACCATGCAGAGAAAGTCCATGATGAGTCAACATTAACATCTGTGCTCTGACTTATGACCCATTACAACCTGAAAATACATTACTGCATTAGTATTATTTTCCTCAATCAAAGAAAGCTTAATTTAAGTAAGGCTGGGTTGTACCAACGAGACTTCATTTTTAAAACCAATTAAATCACAGCTTTACTTTACTTTACTTTATTTTATGTTGCAACAAACTTTTAAACTAACTAACCTCAGTTTTTAAACTTTAAACTTTCACATGAGGAGGTTTATGACTAAATGGAGGCATTTTTGAGAAAGATTGACCAAATAATCAAGTTCCTTGAAGAAAGTTAAGAGACAAACTCAACCCGAATGAGTTTTATGATGTGGAGGACAAATTAGAGCTTCTCTCTCGAGCCAACATGAGCAGGCTTACTAGACTAACTCTAACTTTTTAGCTAACTTGCAATTAATGTAATGTTTTGTTAAGGAACACAGAGCAGCCAAAAATTACCGATTTTAAAGCGCTTTTGGACTTCATAGGTCTCAACAGCACTTTATTTATTTATGTGTTTATTTATTTACATATTTGGGTAAGCAAAGCAAGTATTTCTATACTTTAGTTTCAGTTTACATCAATAAACTTGGATTTACTAAGCAGAGATTAGTTTTCAATTGTGCTGCAGAGCTCTGCTTAATTTTAAATCTAGATTCACTCAATTTAAACCTAGTTTTGCTAAACTCAGATTGGAACTAACTTTAGATTAAAATAGTCTTTGTTGATGCAACCCTGTCTAAGACTGTATAAACTGATAAGCAAATGAAGTATTAAGTAATTATCCTGCCCAATAACCTGAGAGTTTGAAGACATATTAATACTGTCTACCTGCCAAACTGATTTGACGTCGGCTGCTGTATTTGAAGTGGGCTTGTGGTTTGGAGGATGTATTTTCAAACCCTGCGAAGTCTTGGGATCAGAGCCAAGCGGTGTGACCCATTGAACTATTTGTAACTAATCATAGGCCACAAGCCACACAGCATGCCATGGAGCCCAGTTAGGTTACACTCATCAAAATATAATGAGAGTCAACATGTCACTCATGTTTCCGAAGGCGTTCTCGAGATGAATGTCATGACTGAAGACGTGTGCCATTTTATTGCATTAAGTGTCAAACATCAGTGACATCATGGGGTTGGCGGGCAGGTAAAATACTCTCTCCTCTCACATTTAGTCCGACCAGTGGAAAGGAATTTAATATTCTAGGTGGGATACCATCACACCCTAATCTAAAAATGCCCTGGTTGCATCATGTCATATGAAGCAATGTGGATATCACATGTCCAGCATCAACTACTGTGTTTGATCATTTGTAGGGAGACAAGTGTGGCAGAGATCATACTCTCCAGGATATATTTAGATATTAAATTATAGCATACTAAGTGCATAGATAGCATACCAAAGGATGTATATCATTACTCTTTCTTGCAGTTATGAAAGGCATATCACAGGATTCATGTTTCCAATCAACATCAGTGTTGGATCGTAAATTACATTGAATATTTTAACCCCTTGTACCTTTAAAGGAAACCCATGTAGGGCTATATATATATATACGGACTGGAGAGTCTCAGGCCTCTCTGTACAAAAGCACAACTTTATAACTTTCACTGATTTGGGTGAAACTGGATTGTGTTGTATGGAGAAAATATTTTCTCTGATTATTATATTATGTTATAGTTTCGTGATGATTCCTGATAGCTATAGGACAGATAGCTTTAGGTTACTTGTTGCTAAGGTAGCTCACCATACATAACTATTAGCTTTTAGCTGATATTCACAGGCAATAGAACTGGACTTTGCAGCCTCCCAGTGAACACAGCCGGTCATGGGGACAAATGCAACCTCAGAGACCGACAGGGAATATAGTGGCAAGATTGTTGCTGGAGTTTACTGGTGAACAAATAGCCATATTTGTTGCTAAAGTAACTTAGCTAACTGCTAACTGCTTTTAACTTGATTAACCGTGACTTAGCCCCGGGATGCTGGGTCACTTATTCCCTGTCTTCAAACTGACCTCTGTTGGTCGGGGAGGTTGTTTTAGTCCCGGTCCAGCCATGTTCACTGGGAATTCTTAGTCCAGTAAGAGTCAGCTTATGGACTGCTTTAGCTGCATGGCAAGGGGTGTAATGCGCAGCACTACTGGCTACTGTAAACTCCAATAAATGTCTGTGACAAGTCAGTCCCTAGCTGCATGTTTTACAAAAAAACAATAAGCACTCTGCCAATCATTTCATGGAAACTTTCATACCATTTTTTTTCTTTCCGAGTTGTTTTAAGAGCTTCATTCACCAGTTTATTACTCCAGCAAGTGATATATTGAGTAATATACTGCATATTTTAAGTAGTAAATAATTCCATGAATGTTTGAAACACTAAAATGAAAAAATACTATAAAATAACTATTACTACATTATATGGTACCACTGAAACAACTTGTTACACATGGGAATCAAAATTTAAATTACATGTATAAGAAAACTGTAAGAAGAGAAATGAGTATTTGGTTTATGACATTGCGATCCACAGTCTTTGTTACATTAGTCTCCACAGGCACCTGCAATTTATATTATAAATAGGTTGGCCTGAAATTCATTCCACAAAGACGTTTTTTGAATGACAATTTCTTAAAATCTATCTTAGAGGAAATTAATTCTTGTTTTCATATTTTCATCTTGCATTGGTAAAATGTATTTTTCCGGCATGATTCTTGTCATAACTGAAGCTTTTAGCATCAATGAACTGAGAAGAGTAACAGGCAGAGCTGATGTTGTCCACAGTATATATATTTAGACTTTAGAAACTGTCCCCAGGGTGAGCATGTAAGTGTGCAGTATGTAGTGAGATTGTGTGAGTGTGTGAGCATGGTGTGCAAATGACTGGGTGTGTGTATGTGCAAGGCGAGTGTGTTTGTGTGTGGTGCAATGTGTTTTAGGCTGTTCTAGCCAACCAATTGAGGTCAGCCGCTCAATAATTAAAGCGTGTCACTGGTTAGTGCACGAGCTGGGTCGACCAATCAGAGAGCCTGATGTCAGATGAGAGTGAAACAGAGTCAGAGAGTGAGTGTTAAAAGAAAGCGAGAATGGGAGGATAAGGCGAGACAGAGCCTGGGACTGACAGTAAGACAGATGAAAAAAGTTTAAAGATTGAAAGTATGATGTTTTATATTCATATGAGCGTTCTTTAAAGGTCTTCCGATCTACACTCTTGAAACACTGCTGGTCAGTCTCATACTGTGTCCTGCCATGTGTGTCCCATTTTTTCACTTGTTGCAGTATAAATCTGACAAGAGTTTCCCAGCTTCAGTAATTTTTTGTCTAACCTTATTACAGTAACTGAGGACTGAGCACGCCTTACAGCAGTTACCTGAGTTGAAGAACATCAGGTAAGAAGAGCAGTGCTACGAACTCATAGTTATTATAAGCAGCTTTTCTGGTTAAATGACCAGGACAGAAACAAGTTGCATTATTCTGATATGATGGCTTACATCCCATTGGTCGATTAATAGATGAATAATGTGTCGATCAAAATAGTCTTTGTTTATTGATTCATTTCCGTTTTAATATTTCAGATCTAATAGTGACTTGAAATCGTGCCATTCTTAAATGTGATACAGATATATTTTTTATGTCCAAAACAGGACATCTTAGTTATTCTTGTCTTACTGTGTTATATATTAGGATATTAAAAATGAAAACTGGCTTGTCATTTGTCATTATTTGACAAATAATGAAAATTTTATGAACTTTTATTATCATTTCTATTAGCACTGATTTGTTTGACTGTGGTCATCACTCTGAGGTTAAGCATGGGTACGGCGATGGACAAACAGGGGCCGGATGGGGCCTTTCTTTTGAAGAATTTGTATGTTCTCTCTGTGTTTGCATTGGTTTCCTCTGAGGTCTGTAAAACTCCTGGCAGTGACCTCAGAAGTGTGGTTGGTCTGTGGGCACTGCAACATGTGCCCTGCCAACTGCTCCTAAATATGTAGCATGGCTCCGGAGCAGAACGTGAATTCCCCAGAGGGATTATTGATGTGTAGCTTAATTATTTTGTATTACTTATGACCACCTGCTGGTTGTCCTAGTCCGCCTGGCTTGGACATTGCAGTGGCACAGAGAGAAGGGGCACTGACCTGCTGCTTTAATATATCCACAGTGCTGGAGCTCACTTGAGCAAGACATCAAAACATTACCAGGTTTATCTAAGGACAGAATCATAGGTGGTATACCCATCTTAATGTGCTGCTGTAAAGTTGTTGCCATTCTTTCAGTTAGCTCCAGAAAGTAAACTCATGTGTCAGTTACATGTTGACTAAGAAATCATTGAGTCAGGGCTACTCACACCAGTGGCTCAATTTTATATGATGCTGGTTTTCTCCACGGTGCTGATTCTGCAGCTGTTGGAGGTGTGGGTTTGGGAACTGGTCGACAAACTCTCAGCCGTTCCCACCAGCAGTAATATCTGTTGTCAGTGGGAGGCCAATGAAACATCTTATTAATCTCATGTTTGTACTTGTTTGTTTAGCTATGTAACCATTTGCAACCATAGCCCAGGTTTCTGTGTCTTCAAACTGACACTGTTTGAGCCTTGAGCTTTACCCATTAGTGCTGTCTGCTGTGTGTTATCCACTGTGTACTTTATGTAGAGAACTGTAGAATTTTCACATTTGTAAATTTTTATTTTTTCAGCTTAAGGTTACTTTAGTTACATTTTTGGTAGTCGGATTACTATATAGGATTACTCTTGTGCCTCGGATATCGTCTGGAGGATGTAATCTGACCGTAGACGCGAGCCTGATGTGAGCTTGGAAGCCTTTCTGGGTGATGTGAGTTCCTATTAATACTCCATGCAGCGGTTGCTGCCTGCCAGCCGGCTTACACACACACACACACACACACACACACACACAAACAGATCGGTAATCAGAGACTTGAGGCTTCTGAAACACTACAGACTGCAGTCCACTTCAGGCCCTGATGATGTCATTAGGGACAGCATATCATTAGTGACATCACTGCAAACAGGAAATGAATTTATGTAACAAGGGTATTACGGGATAGTTTGGACTTTATGAAGTGGGGTTTTATAAGGTACTTCTGGAAAGTCAGTGTATTACCTTCAGTAGATGGTGGTCAACACACCCCCGCTTTGGAGAAGCAGAGATCTACCAGTATGGAACCAAAGCAATATACTGCTGTGCTCAGGGTGGAGCGAGAGAAAGATATTTGGCTTATAGCATGGCGGTTTCCCATCATAAAAAGTCTGAGGCAAGGTAAAGGCAAGGCAACTTTTTCTTTCTTTCTTTCTTTCTTTCTTCCTTTCTTTCTTTCTTTCTTTCTTTCTTTCTTTCCACTGATATTTAAAAGATAGAAGAGTAGAGTTTCTCCACAAAATAACAGAGGCATTGTTGCAGTTTCAAGCTGTCTGTATACCTGCTCCAGTTCAAGTCTGACTCTACCTTTATTTTTATTTCTTTTCCCTTTCTTTTCACTATTATATTTCCTTGGATGATTGTCCTTTTTTACAATCCTTAGGAAACCAAAATAATTTACTTAATTTTCGGTTAAAATATTTGCCATACTTAGCATCCTTACTTCCTTTTTTGTATCAACCTTTTGTTTCAAGTTGTTGAGTCTGTCCACCGATGTCTCTCTGTTCTCTATAAGCCTTCTGTATTTACTGCTAATCCTTTTTATGCTTCTCCCAGCCAGAAGCCCCAGTGAGATCCTGTAGATTTAGCCAGAGGTTGATCTCATGATTAGTATTCAGCTGTCAGAATACGTCAGTCAACTTTTGGAGGCCCCTCTCAATCCTCACCCTCCCACCATCATTTCCCCCCTTATACTCTCAATGTATACCTCTGCAGTGTAGTGTGTGCGTGTGGGTGTGTGTGTGTGTGTGTGCCGCATCAGAAGGTATGTAGCTGCATGTTCCTGAAGAGAGAGCCCTGTGTGCATTAATGTAGATACATATCCACCCTCCTCCTGATTTCCCAGGAAGTCGCCCTCCATCATCTTAAATGACATGAAAAGAGCGGGAGACAGATATATGCATGAATTAATTGGCTTGAATAGGAGTATTTAGAAGCTTAATCCATGGGGATTAACGCAAGCAGCCCTCTCCGGATTTAAGCTTCTGTGCGTTCTCAGCAGAGGATTGTTTCATTTCACTCCCTCCTCCTCCTCCTCACATGCCACCACCTTTAGTTCTTAGTTAGTGAGCCTCTAAAAAGCTGTCAAGTGTAGGATTAGCAGTGTAGAATACCACTAGATAGCTAATTGGCCTAATAACCTTTAAAAAATAGAATGGTGATTTTTATTGTGAAATGTTTTAATTCTAACAGCTGCAGTGCTTTTATTGAGGTGTGCTTTTCTGCTTACTACACACAAAGACAGCACTGTTGTTCCAGGATCAGTGTAAACACTAGATAGATGACAGTCATTATCATCTTAAAGAGCAGTGACATATGGCAATGATTAGTACAGTATTGTGCTTGATTACCATCCCTATTTATACCTGAGTGTGTATTTGGTAACAACTGAGCTTCTAACTAGCTGTCAAATCCAGAATCAGATGCACAGAGTATTAACTGATAAATAAAGGTGGCATTATGCTCAAAACAAACTAATACTTACAGTGACTTGTTCTATCATGTCTGAAGGCAGAATGTACCTTCTGACTCATGATAATCATTCAGACCTGGATATTAGCACAGAATTTCTGGTCTTATTGAAAACAATCAGTGCTTTGTACTTGTTTGGAAGTACAAAAAATAACAAAGGTTACTGTGCAAAAATTGATTTAAAAAAAAAAAAGACCTTGAGAAATAAGTTAACAGCTGCTTACTTCTCACCTCCACACACCTCGCTAATCACTGTGCAAAGTGTGCAGAAATGTTTGGCTGTCAGTTTTAAAAAGTTACATAAATTTTCTGTAATTCCAACTAAGGCCCTGCATCGGCCACATCTTCATGTGCTGTTTGAGCAGCACTTAAGTTGAAGCATATCGACACCTTAAGGGGGTCGTCCAGTGAGTTAGCATAAAGTCTACAAGAGACAGAATGACAAAAGTAGGTCGCAGCCTCGTATATTGCTGGATGTGTGTGGTCAATGTGCTCCTGGATGGACTATCCTGGACTATTTGCACCTATTCGTTTTAAGAGAGCAATGGCCAATGGGGAATCTCTGCCAACACTCGACCAACCAATGGTGTAACTTCATCATTCACTCAGAAAGTAAAGGACACACGTTCACCCCGGCCTTACTGTGGTCCTACCAGAAATTAATGGTTAAGACTGAAGCAGCTTAGGTAGATGTTATCAGACATTTGAGAAAGCACCATGCAGAGTCACAGAGGACATTATACAAGAGTTTTCACAAGCTGAGTACAATTCATGAAGAGTAAACTGAAGTTCATGCGTTAAACTGATGGAGAGCCCCTTTAATTGTCCAGTAGTCTCAGCAACATTGTGTTTCTTTAGATTTGTGCTCATTTGCATCGCACAAGATGTTGTTAATGAAACATGTAGTAAATAGCAAAAGATATGGTAAAAGGTATTACTGTATGCGTCCTTTACAACCAAACTATGCTATAGTGTTATCCTCAGAAAGATTTCTCCTTTTGTTTTCTCCTCGCTGATCTCTGTGCCTTTTCTCTGCACTTTTCTCTCCTCTTCTGCCTGTCATCCGTCTCCTCCATCCTCACCCTCCCCTTTTCTCTGCACCTGTCTGTCTCTCTCACACCATCTTCTCATCCTCTCTCCTCTTCTGCTCTCATCTTTTTTCCATATAGTGCTCCTCTACCCTTCTTTTTGTCTTTCTGCTTCTGCCTCTTCCCTCCTTCATTTATAGGCTTCGCACTGCAAGTCTATGAGATACTGAGCAGATCAATGCCTATAGATTGGCTCATTGGAAGCCATTAGTTATGGGTTTTTATAAAGCTAGTCATTATTGTGCTTAATCTTGCAGAAAATTAAATTTAGAGTTGTGTACAGTGTTTTGGTTAAAAGTTGTTGATTTTTTTCCCCCTCTCACTCACTTACCAGCTGCTATTTTTCTCGCCTTTTTTGCATTTATTACTGCGTGTGTGTGTGTGTGTGTGTGTGTGTGTGTGTGTGTGTGTGTGTGTACATGTGTTTAAGCCACTAAAAATTAATGACAACCTGCTGAAAGTACATACACACACATACACACACAAAGGTGCATTAGTGTCATTGTTAATAAACCATCATGCATCCTGGTCATGCCAAAAAACCCTTCAAGAAAACTGCCCATACAACAACATGGCTTGGCCACAGGACTGCAGACGTACAGCAGTTTTTTTTCCTCAGTGTTGGCAAATTTCTCCATTGTCAGAGCCTCTGTATTCAGTGGCTTTAATAACTTAAAAGTGATGGTGGTGTCGTTTTTTTTCCCCTGCCACTTTGCTTTTGTTTTTCAAAGAGCACTGTGCCTCCGTCCTGGTCCAGCTTTAATTTTCAGAATTGGTCATGAACTCTTGGACGCTGCACTTGCTCTTCTCTCCCAGGGCTTTCTTCCTCTGCCCTTTCAGAGCTCCCCCACCCCATTACCTTTTTGCCTTTAAATTTTTTCCATCATCTCCCAATCGCACATCACCAGCAACCCCCAAACCAAGACTACAGATGTGAATGAACATTTAACCTACATCTGGGGCAGTATATTGTGCGCTGTCCTGTCACATAAATTAAGGAAATTAAAATAAAGTTGTCTCGTTTCAATTTTGATGACTTTGATGATTTGACTTTTTTTCTCCTCCCCAACTCACTTGAGGTGGAGTTATATGAAGTACTTATATGTATTAGAGAGACACCAATGAGGAAGCTAAGTAATGTACTGCTGTGGGCAGGGTCAGCAGCAAAAGGTATTTTAGCCACCTATAAAGAGACACACCTGAAAAAAGTGTGTACACTACATTTAGAATATTTTAATCACTTTACTTGCTGTCTCCAGCCTTTTCTGTGGGGAAACTGCTGTTATATAAGCCAAATATAGCTCTTTTCAAGCCAACCAAACTCCACTGGTGAAATTATATTTTACCTTGCAGAACATGGGAGTTGCTGGTCTATCACTGCCTCGATCAATTAGTTTGTTTGTGTTCTTGTGTGACATGTTTAAAAGTTTAGTTCAGATTCACCAAAGTCCAACAATGATACAAATAAACGAATACATCAAGGCAACGGTAGACCAGCAACTCCTGTGTTCTGTGAGGTAAAATGAGTGTAGTTGAGTGATAGAGACTGATATCTGGCTTATATAACAGGCTTTTGTCATCAGAAAAGGCTCTCTGTTGTCAAGGTAAAGCAGTAAACATGTTCGAAATAGTATACACTTAAAGTGATACTGACCCTGTCCCTGCTCCAGTTCTCCCACCCCTCTCTTTTACTCTCTTTAGCCCCACTTCCTCCTCCTCCTCCTCCCACCTGCTTCCTTGTCCCTTTCCTCCTGCTCTCATTCTTCTCCTTCACTCTCTCTTTTCTTTCCTTTCCTTCTGTCCTCAACATCCCTCTTGTCTCCCCTCTTGTCACTCTTTCCAAATCCCTAGTTCTCTTGTCTCCCCGTCCCGAATCCCCCTTTGCTCCCCCTGCACACCCACATCCTCTCTAACTAAACAATAGATGCCTTGAGCTCTGAAAGATCACTTCCCATCCCACCCCAACACCATCAACACTATCTACCCTCCTCCTCTCCCACCCCATGATGATATGCAGAGTAGGGCAGCAGCCTTCTTTTGTTTAGCTTAGCGCAAATGAAAATTGCTAATCAATTTTTACCCCCTCTTATTTCATGGCGTGTAGTTCCTGCCCCTCCCCTGCCAGCTGTCATTGTGTGGTTGTGGCGCAGGGCTGAAAGCTTCATTAGCAGGAGGACAGCATGTTTTGCCCCTCAGCACTGTATTCATGGAATTACTAAAGATAGATAGGACACTGCCTGGTGTTACTCATAGATTTAGCACAAATAGATACTTCCTCATGTCTCTCTTGTCAAATGCATCGCACAGAATTTTGATCATGGTTTTTATCATCATAAACAATGACTTTTTAGGATGTTTTTTTGCACTCTAGACATGCCTTTCGCAGAGTAACATTATCAAGACCTACCATAACTAAATCAGCTTCAGTGTTTCTGTCCATTTCCATTCTGTGGTCATGATACCGTGTCACACCAGCAGATTACGTAAATGAAAACTCAAGCCTCAAACACAGGCCCATTTTTTCACTATGTGCATAATTTTGTTTTTTAATTCTGTATAATGATTTTGCTTTATGGATAGTGGATGTTCTTACTTGAGCACCATCAAAGTAACATTTGCATTTCCTTATTGTGGTATTATTACATGGCTAAACATCAACCTATGACTGTTTGATTAACATTGTGTCAAGACGGGGTGTGATATGTCAACAGCATGTGAGTGATTTAAATGAGACCTCCACTCCACTGTACATAATAGCCTCATTTCAGCTTTTTAAAATGTTAATGACGATGTATAAGATTTACAGGTATTTATTGGCAGAATATGGCAGAAAAGGAATAGAATATTCATAAGTATGTTTTTTTTATTGCCATATAATCACCTGAAAAAAAGAATATTTGTGTTTTTGTTGCCTTAGAATGACGCATTTATCAATAGAGGGTAAGGATCCTCCTCCATTGAGGCCACCATGTTGTATCGTCATGTTTCTACTAGGGAGACACATGAATTTGATTATGTTATTCAGAAAAGCACAAATAATGCGATGGAAACAGATATTCCTTCCAAGCACAAGTGGCTCATTATTATTCCGAAAAAGTCAGCTCCATGATTACCTTGGCAGAGTTTTAAAAAAATAGTAAAGTAGTAAAAAAATAAAAAAAATAAAAAAATCTGATCTAATGTACCAAAATTATATTATATATTACTGAAGGATATTTTTGGATTCTTGTATATCTTTATTTTCTATTTCCAGTGAAAAGTGAAATGTTTTGATTTATAAAACTTTATAAAACTTTTTCTTCAGTTTCTTATTTTTCAATATCCACAGTTAAAGGGGAGGGGTAGTGGGTCTCAGACAGTTCATCACAGAGGCGAGAGATGAAAAGCACAGTATGAGGATGTGAGGATATATTTCATAATGGATTATGTGCCAAAATCAAATCATTCCAGTGCTTTGTAGGCACAACAATTGCATTGCCAATTAAATAGGTAAGCAATTGAAATATTTGTCTGATCTAACGTGACTTATAAACTACCATGGTCCTCTATCCAAATACAGATACACAGACAGATAATTTTGTTGGTTGAACATACAGATACAAATTATGATGTCTCTGTGCTCCTCTAGTTTCTGCAGTAAAGCACAAAAGGGAAAAACTAAACACTGACTCTAGAAGTGGCCTTTCAGGTTTTTTGTGAGTTTCATGGCCAACAAAGTTTTTCCTACATACTTGAAAGGGGAGAAAGAGACGAGGTTTTTGCAATAGCAGGCTCAACGCTTCATGCCACTAAATCCTACACACTGGCCCTTTAAACCAAGGAATCCATGAGCAGCCAAATATTAGTCCATTCCTTTTTTCACTATCATCTGCCCTCTTTCTTTCTCATTTTCTCGCTCTTTCTTGGTCTTTCTCTCTTGCTCCCTCTCTCTGTTTCACTCACTGTCTTTGCTGCCTACTGAATACTTTTATTTTGAACTATGCACTGAACTATGGAGCAGCAAAAATGTAAAAATATCCTGAAAATGAAAGACTTTCTATTCTGCATGAAGAGCAGAGCCGTGCCCAGCAGAAATTGCTAGTGTGTGTATCCCTGCTGTACACAAACTATGTAGCCATGCAGGGGACACGTCCAGTCATGTAACGGGCCTCCACTGAAGTTTATTTTCTTTTAGTTGTCCCCAGGATTGGCAACATCTATAGAGTTAGTCAAAGGTGACCTTATTTTCCTAGTGGAATATATAAATCCCTGTAGGGCAGGTGGACCTGACGTGACCGTGACCAAAAGGAGCAGCACTTAATGTGAGGGGCACTCTTAGGGAAGAAAATGAGCATGCCGTGACTCTTGCCACAACAACAACTTATGAGGCTATAATCAGCCAGTGTTTTCAATATATAGTCTATAAGACTGTCTAAAATAATATATCACACTCCAAAAGGAGGTCTGTCTGATCTCATTTCCAGTGGCAACCTTGATTCTCATGAGGCTGGTGAGGGCTCTCTGCTCTAATACCAAAATGACAACATATCATGGTAGGGAAAAATGTAAAATGCCAATATAAGATTATGATGACATTATTACATATGAAACCTCTGATTATCCAAACGCACACCACTGTGGGCTGTAGCAAATGCCAAAACAGAGGTCAGCAATGCTCCAGAGCTGAGCGCAGCTCTTTTGCCCCTCTACAGTGGCTTCCTCTGGCTTTGACACTAAATTATATGGAAATGAATAATGTTTTTTTAATTTAAATTTTGATTGTTGGAGGCTGAAACAGATTTTTACATTCTCCAATTGTAAAAACTGTAGCCTATACACCGAATTAAAAAAAAAAATTGGTCAGTTAAAATGCGCATCATAGTCTATGTCTATGGCTATACGCCTTTCCCTCTAAATTTTTGCCAGTCTTGAGAATTTATTAGTTGCAGCTCCAGACTGATTTTTTGGTCAAAGATGACTCTTCTGAGAAAACAGGTTGCATAACTCTTGGCCAAAACATCTTATCTGAACATGCCCCTCATTTCAGTGCCCAGTCACAGACTGACGCCTGCTGCCCAAACTAGCAGGAGAAACAACAAACATCCCCTCTAACTCTCTGCTGATCACTGGTACACCATCTCACACAAATCTCTGTCTTATGTAGCTGAAAATGTCTGACAGGCTGTGAAACAGCTTCTAAACTTATAATGTCTTCACTCACACCCTGTAAATCTCAATAACTATAATAAACAGCCCTTTTTATTTTTGCTGATCTCATATCTCTTAATACAATGACACTCGTAACACTTAAACACTAACATGTCAGTCCAGTGCTTCATGAATAATGATAAGGAATATGTTTCCATGTACATACGTACGTCCCTTATTAGCACTTAATTATTTAGAGGGAGCCGTGACAAGAGTGTATATTCTTGGCAGGTTGTGACTGAGCACTTCCAGTTGAGCTGACGTTTGCCTCCTCAGCTTTAGAGTAGGTGAGCTAGATGCAGCTAATGCAGGCATAAAGTGCACAGGTCAGGGGTCACAGGATGGCCAGTGGTAATGGGATGGAAGAGGAGAGAGAGGTGGAACTGTTTCACAGCTGATACGGATCTGATACAGCGCTCCTCTCCTCTCCTCTCTCTTCCCCTCTCTGTGCTCTTCCACCTGCCTTGTGATGGAAACAGAAATGGGAAGAAAAGAGAGTACAGCAAACTGTCCAACCCTTCGTACTCAGAGGTTTGTGTGTGTCTCGGTGTGTGTGTTTGTGTGCATTCTGCTCTAGTTTCAGCTGTTTGTCTGTTTGAAACTGATAATCACAGGCTCCTCTGTCTGCTGTGAGAAACAGTTACCACCCCTCTGTGAGAGAATATTTTCCACAGCAACCTACGGCTCAAACTCAAACCAACACTTCACAACATTTTTCTCACATACAGCCAATAACATGTTACTTATTATCAGCCACACTATGTTTAAACTGTATATTTAAGCAACTTATTGGAAACCTGAAAACGTTTCTTAAACTTGTCCTTCTCAGTAAACAGCTGTATGCACCCACAAGAATCATATGTATAGTTAAATCAGGAAGTATACTAGCTCTGGAAAAATAAATGTTTGTTTACTTCACAAACATACAGTTTGTGAAGTAACTTATATGTTTGCCTTAATTTCCAAGTAAGTGGTGGAATTTTCAGAAAATCCTTGTTATTAATGACTCTGGTGGCCGATGCTGAACTGCAGTCAGCATCCTGTCGTTGGCCCGTGTGCTTGCACTCAGTAGGTATAAGTGAGCTTCCTGTCCAAAACAGTGACATGACATAGAGAGACTGAACGAGAATGTCCGGCATCACGTTGATAGTTGACGTTAGATCAGGCTTGTGAAGAGTGCTGGTCGTTTGTTGATGTTAGTGGACTTCATACGCTAACATTTAGTAGTGTTACAAACTGTTGGAGCTGTAGGAGAGCTTTAGAAATCAGTCCACAGGCTGTTATAGGCAACAGAGAAGGTTTTGGATGACCTAATTTTTCAGACACTTTACAGTCTATGCACACATTGGCAATACAAAGCAATTAATACATATCATTTGCTTCACATAGTATCTTTGAGTGTCATCATTACTAAATAGGGCTGATTGCCAAAACTGAAGAAACAAGCTTCAAATGCCATGTTGGGCATTTATTTGGCATGCTCACTTAAGGTGAGTGAACATTCGGCAGTTGAATGTTAAAAGCTATTTAAAAGCTGTGGAATTCAGATTCTTGACCTTTGACCTCACCAGACAACTTGTTTATCTTCCAGCTAACCATTTTACTTAATATCAGTGTGAAGCTGGTTTGACACTGTGGTCTTGACAAAAGGATCCACAGCTGCTTTGTTTTCCAAATTCTCGCAGTCGTCTTCTTCTTCTGCTGCTCTTCTGTCTCCACTCTGTCCATAACATCCTTTCTGAATCTGAGACAAAACTGACAGGGCCGTTACGTCTGACACATAGAGACAACAGTGTGTCTGAGGCCATGATGAAGTAGATGACTTTTTGATCGGCTGTGAACTGAAACTCCTATCAACAGCTTATGCTTGTGGCTAAATGGCAAGTGAATGTTCAAACTTTACGGTCCACTACCGCTGTGTTTTGTGGCTGGTGAGTGAAGCAAGTCTAGCAGCCACTTGCCAGAATTTGGTTGTTGGCTTTTGGTCCCTGTCTCCACACTGCATTGCCTTTAAAGGACATTAAAAATTGGATGTTTCCAACCACACATGCATACCAGAATTCTGTTAGTGTGAAAAAAAAGCTTGAGATATTTTGTGTAGATTTCTTAAATTAAGAATTTAAAGACAAAATAGAAATTTTCCAAGCCACTAATATTCAAGCATTTTAGGATGAGGTCATGACACATCATAGCGATAATTGTGACGACTTTTTTTTCTCCCGCCTTCCCCACCACCATCTTGTTCTTGACCCTATGTGTTGGTGTCAGGTTTTTCCCCTCTCACTCTGTCTCTCTGCTTGTTGATCATAGTTTTTCCATCTCCTCCTATTAATAGCCCGAGGATCTGTTTGTCACCCCACTTTACGGTGTCTAGTTGCCTCTTGGATGCTATTAATAACACCAATGAGTATAAATACATTGATACTTTCAATCTGGTGATAAGAAGGCATGAGTCCCTTAATTCAATCAGACTCTGTTAAATGTCTCTTGGTCACAAGACCAGAGTGGCTTGTACAGTGTGTGTGTGTGTGTGTGTGTGTGTGTGTGTGTGTGTGTGTGTGTGTATGTGTGTGTCAGCGGTAATCCAAGGCACTGATGGTTGCTCAGGCTTTTCTCCTTCAATGAGTATCATGTGCCAGCCATAGTATTTTCATTGAAACCAGATCTTACCCACCAATCACATGTGATGTATTAACATATAAGTACCAGTGTCAAGTACAGATCTGACATAGAACATAAATGGGTAGAGAGGGAATTAAGTGATTGAGGTCAACGAGCCTGAATGACAATTTGCTATGTTCATTTAAAAGATCTGCCATTAAACGATGGTATTTAATAATGTCCACCTTGGACTTTAGACTGGAAAGAGAGGCTTCATTTCAGACATATCTTATTCAAAATTACAGTAATTTGTTGTCTTCTAGATAATTAACTGTATAATTCAGCCTATAGTGTCAGTATATTGTACAATTTCATTTTTTTCTGTCTAGTTTAACTCACTGACAGGAGGCACTGTGACGATACACAACACAAACAGCTGTTAGCATTTGTGGTAATGGTGCAGGGTCTCTGCAGTTACAGATAATTCTCTTTTCTAATGAAAGGACTAAGAATGTAATATTGCTATAGTATGTACAGTACCATGTTCATAATTTACATTAAAATGCATCATCTTTAAATCAACTTTAAATCCTTTAATGTCTTTCTTTTGTCTGAAAACTTACCATGTTAGTCCTGTTTTTAGCACAAGAAAAACTGAAGCACTGTTGTTGAATTCTGATGACAAATGCAACGTACTGTATAGGCAAATTCATGACTCCGCAGATGTAAAATAAAGTTACTGTGTGGGAACAGTGGGCAGTAGAAAGGACTGTGGCTTGCTGTTGTGGGAGAAAATAACAGAGATAAAGGCTTATTTATTTGTTAACTTTTTCAAGCATCGACTCCATTGTTGAAAATGATCTTTTCTCACCTATTACTGTAAAATATAATGCTTCCATATAGCGATGCTAGATTAAATATTTCTCTTTAATGCTTTTGAAAACAAGAAGCACCCAGTTATTGCACCCAGTCTTTTTTGTGTTTTTTTTCTAATTAGAAGCTATGTATAAAAATATACATGGCTTTCAGTTCTTGTAAAGTTATGTAAATATCATTAGGAGACCATG
>JAJHUR010094226.1:0-10380 GCA_027495735.1 Lutjanus campechanus | reverse complement strand
CCCTCCCCAAGGGATCTGTGCCCAAGGCATCGAGAAGTCAGGTGGTTTCCAGAGCATTCACACGCGCCAACAACTCAGCGCTGCAGCGTTAATTGTAGTGGCAGCAGATGATATGAAAATTGATGCAAATTTATGTGGAAACCCACAAACTTTGTCAGTGAAGGAGCTTTTTTTTTTTTCTTGCAGAATGATTTCATAGTTTTGTGTGTTTTCTTCATGTGACCTTGGTCTGTGAAAGTCTGTGATGGATTTCACAGCATCTGTTTAGACTTCAGCGAGTACGTCACCGATACTCGTTAGTCAACCAAAGCTTTGTCGCACGCCATCAACCTGCAGTAAAATATCTTGACCCAAAACTCCTAATTAAAGATTGGTTAACCAGCTTTCTGTGAGTCTTCCTCCTCAGGCGATTGAGTCTGATTTGAGTTAAAAGCTGCAGAAAAAATTGTAAATGGACCTTGAGTTAAGTTTTTTTTAGGCAGTTTTAAACTGTTATTTCCAAGTTATCATTATTATTATTTAAGGGGAACTTTGAGTTTTCCGCCTCAGCGTCTGTTTCCAGTGTTGGATGTCACCAGATAAATTCATTATTCAGTTTAAGTGCGAAGTCTTTGTTCTTTGTAACCACTAGCTAACTTTATAGTGACGAACTAAATTCTTAAAACTTAAGAAATGTCTTTGCTAAATTTCTTTAGTAGATTGTTTGTGTAGCTTTATACGTAACATAACATAAGGGTCCTCACCTTTTTTCAGATTAATATTATGACTAAGTGGTGCCTGATATTCATGTTTTTTGCATTAGACAGCCAAGATAACTTGTTTATTTAGAACAGTTTCAGAACATTTTACGCTACAGGAGATGAAACACCAACACAGAGAAGAAGAGTGTCTGGATAATTCATCATAGTTATAATAGTGACGTTTCATAGAGGAGACAACAGAAAACAGAGACTCTAGTCTGCAGTGTAGTTTATCTTCACTGATAAACCACAGAACTGTACAGTAACATCAGGATTCGTGTTTAAAAGAAAAAGTTTTCTATCACTTTGGCACATCTGTCCATATTCACACACTCTCTCTCTCTCTCTCTCTCTCTCTCTCTCTCTCTCTCAGCTGCAAGTCTGCATCACACCTTTTTTTTCCAGCCTGGTTTCTGGTGGTGCTGCAGCCCCGTCAGCACCCACTTCTTTAAGCTGTCTCCAAACAAATGCTGCTGCTGCTGCAGAAAAACAGCTTTGGTCTTTGACTCTCCAAAATTGAAACAAGGTCGTAGTAGGTGTGTCAAAGGCAGTTTGATGCACCTTTTGCTTCACGTTTGGCCATTTAACACAATACGTATACTTCATAGCACATGCACAAGATGCTCTCAGTGTGTTTGGGCCTTTAGAAACAGAATCTGTGCTGTTGAGTGAATCAAGCTGGACTGCATTGTTGCTAATGTACTGTAGGCGCCAGGTTATGACAAAGAAGAAGAATGTATGGAATAAAAAGACACGGTACCTCTGGTTCTGCTGGGCTGATTTTGCTCCTTTTTTTCACTGTCCATCATGGTTTTGATGATTTTATAGAAGTGAAATGTTGACTGTTGGAGTACCAACTACAAGAGCATAAAATCTTCATGCAAAGTCATCATGCAACTCTGACACATGCAGGATGAGTTTAAGAATTAAACAGCAACGCAGCCTGAATTATCAGCAGAGATGGTCAGAATCAGAGGATTTTGTTCGTTGGTTGGATGCTTTTGGTTTCCGTAAATTATAATGTGTGAGGAAAAAGTTCTTAAATGAGATTTAGAGGTTTCTATGGCAACTTTGAAATCAGTTTTATTGTTAAACTGACAAAAAATAAACTGCAGTTAAACTACAAAAGTCTCTCAATAATTAGTAAAAGCAGCCTCATCCAGCTCACATCTGAAGGCCTCCTGGTATCACTGATCACAGCATCAAGCGGAGCCAAGTTTGGGTATCGAGTGCCAAGTTTGTGTTTGAACGAGCAGCTCAGGAGGAGTTTATTTTGGCTCCTGAAGGCTGGAGGAAGAAAAAAATCACCGACTGAAAGATGAAAACCAGCAGCAGCGAGAGAAAGTAAAGGTGAAGTGTAGTCTTTATGGTGCGTTCAGGGAGCCTCCATTGCCCTCCTGTGCTTTCTGATGGGTCCAACAGCAGCAGCTGGAACAGCTGTCACCGGCAGGTATTTACAAGCTAATTGTTCTGAGTGAAGTGAGCGGGCTCGCTGAGTGACTGAGGTCTAGACAAAGATGTAAATTAAACTGCAGATGCTGAACCCTCTTTGTGTCGGGTCAAGTCAAATTAGCGGCAGAGGAAATAAATGTGGGCAGAAGATTTAAAACGAGTCAGGTTCACAGATGAGGTCCAGAAGTTTGAAGGAGACTTATGGCCTTCAGCTGCAGAGAGACAGAGGTGGAGGAAAGAGTCAGAACTTCTACTGAAGTAAAAGAAGAAACACCACAGTGAAAACGGAAATTTACCAGACTTTTATCAACACATTTATGGGGTTTTCTTGTGATAAATTATCTTATTATCTCGAGAAATCAGCCTTTTTGACATTTCAGCAAACTGCCACCTCTCCGTCTATATTTTTCCAAAACTCTAGTGTGAACTGTGGCAACATGGCAGGACAAAACTCCCAACAAACTTTCGATCTTTTAGTTTGAAATGTCACCAGGCATCAGCTGTGGGAATATATTTTGGTAGTGAGGAAGAAGGATGTAAGGATGTACAAATTAAAACTGTTAGACTTTAAAGAACTCAAAGACTTCTGCATGCTTCTAGTCATGCTATTAAAATATTTTGGTCCTTCATGGTTTTTAATAAAGTGACTAAAAGTGATTTACTGTGGAGAACTCTTTGGGCTGCAATTTCTGTGCATAGAAATTCAATTCGGCTCAATTTTCTGAGTGCAGTGCCAAATTTTAATGTCATCTCAGGGCACTTTGACTGCACTCTTCATAAAGCAAATTTTTCCCACCTAGAGCAAGCACTGTGGCAACTGTGGACGAGGAAAAACTTGAGCGGATCCAAGCTCTTTATTAAGGTTGGGCTGCAAATGTGTGTAACTGACCTGTGATGACAAATTACAGCTTCTTAAAACAACATTTTGAAAAAAAACAAACTCGCCATGCACTGATTTTCAGTTTCACCAGCCATGACCAGCGACTGGCCAGTCAGCGTCAGATATCTGATTCTGTACCGGTTAAATATTCATGCATACACCATGAGATATTTCACGTCAGGCACAGAGCATCACAGACAATAACTTCACAGCAAATATTTATTGGTGTTGACACACAGACGAATGCTAGCATGTTGTCAGCGTCTCCAAGAACAGGATAAAGATGAAGAAAGGAAGAAGATGTCAGACTTTTCAAAAAATCAGAATTGGACCAAAAAATCGCAATCAATGCATCTTTGATAATTGGGGAATTTCTAAGCGGAGAACAGGAAATAAAAATGCACACGGCTCTCCTGTAATTCAGAGCTTCACGTTTAGTTTTTTAAAACGAATAAACTGGTCTTCACGTGTCCGTGCGACTCGCCCGTTCAGGTCTCCAGCAGCAGTCTGGATGACGTGATGCTGTTGTTGTGGACTCGGCCCAGGACTCTGGGAACTCTGAGCAGCTGGTTTCTGCATCCAGACCTGCTGCTGCTGCTGCTGCTGCCGCTGCTGAGGGTGGATTTGAGCCTGATGGAGGACACACAGTGGAAGTATTAACCAGCTTTGGTTGTAAACCTCTCAGGGGAGACACGGTGGTTAGATCATCGAGGGTTTGACTCATATTTGTGGAGTCTCTCAGCTACTGGATATGTGTCGGTGGAAATGTCAGGGGAAAACCGTCTAACTCCAAGTGTGGTGGTAATGTCTTTATACTGAAAACCATTTCATTGAGCAAGCATTTCCTTAATTTGGTGTGTTTTTGAGTTGACTGTAAAACAGAGTCACAACTTTTTCTTAAATTTAAAATTTTTAAAAATGTCTGACAGTAACTTCAGTAACAGCATCTATTCTGTCTCTCTGCTAGTTTGAGCTGGATTGACAAGAATGTTGTCAAACAGCTGACAGAAGGACCATTTGTCCTTCACCACTATTGTGATTCTTACATAGTTTGGTCATAATTAGCATAATGCTAATAAAGTTACGTCTGTTTCTGATCTTTACGTACGGAAGCCATGAGCAGCCGTGCTTGCAATTATTTTTTAAATGCCGTCACCTCAAGAGCAGAGTTTAATTAATTCCAGGTAACAAAACTTGTTTCCTGGTGTTTATCTGAAAAAAACAACTTGATTTTCTCAGACTTTCATCCAAATACATATGGCATTTTCTTGTGAATTATCTCGTTATCTTGGGAAAACAAAAGGCTGTTTCTGAAAAAGAAAGATGATTTATTATGAGAAGATAACTCAGATGTTTATCTACACATGTATGGCTTTTTCTTTCGACAAATTATCTCTTTATCTTGAGAAATAAAAAAAAAAAAACAAGATAATTTATCACAAAAAAACAACTTGTTTTCTTCAGACTTTTATCTTAACTTTTTCTTAAGACAAATTATGTCATTATCTCAAGAAATCAAAAGGTTATTTCTCAAAGAAAAAAATTTATCATGACAAAATAACTTTCCCCCACACTTTTATCACCATATTAATGATGTTTTCTCGTGATAAATTTTCTAATTATCTTGCTCAGTAGATCATATTTACCCAGTAGAAAATTGTAATTGTACTTACATATATGGATTGATCAATACTGTGCTGTTTCAGCGTTATTAAAAAGAATTTACACCCTGTAATCTAAAGGGTTACCCACCTTTCCTTTTAGGTTTTGTAAATGCAATTTCTATTATGTTTTAGCCATTTATTGGCTTGTTTGCGTACTGTTTTTATTGTCTCTTAAAAGCAATGTTACATTTTATTTTAATGTATTTCTGTGCTCCTGTAAAAGCACTTTGAATTGCCTTTTGTCTGAATGGTGCTATATAAATAAACTTGCATTGTCTTGCCAAGTATTGTCAGGGTGTCAACATCATGAGCACTTACTGAAGCCATTTCAGCTGTCCACATTCATTAAAACGCTCTCTGGGGACCGAATGATAAAGTTATTACGACACATTCCAGTAGTCAGGATTAGTTTTGACCAGAGCTGGAAACTGTGTGAGGAAATTCCAAACCAATCAGAGCCTAACGCAGCCAAACCAATGAGACACGAGGATCCATTTGAGACAAATTAACCAATTACAGTGTAAAGACTCAGCCCTCAGTCTGATCCATGTGCCACCGTCCTGTGTGGTGGTACAGGACTGGCTGCAGGATAACAAATTACTCTTTCAGACCAAGTTACTTTTTCCATTGTGGTTTATTGGCTGACACGCTACACTGACTGGCCCATAAACAGCTAATGGCTCAATTTCTGCTAATTGTGACCAAAGTGGAGTCTGATGAGTGAACGTGAAACTTTACGACGGCTTGTTTCTGTCCTCGTTCCAGGGTGAAAATCCCTGGAGAACGAGGGAGAGGAGAGATCATCACCTCCAAGGAGTCTGATTGAAGCGAAGCGACAGCAGCCGACGGTCCCGGTGCAAATAATCTCTTCATCTTTAAAACACTCTGAAGATCTTGGAAACAATCAGCTTCAGTTCATCCACACAAACTGCTTCAGTCAGCTCAGATTCCCTGAGCGCGCCAGCATCTTTCCCTTCCCTCTTCTTTATTTTATTTTTTTTTCCCCTAAACAACCCGAGGAGGAACTTTCCTGGTCGGACCCCAGCGATGTTTCCCTCCCTCCTCCTCGTCCTCCTCCTGGCTGCTCCGGCCCTCCTCACCCCATCCACCTCGCAGGAGTTACAGGTCAGAGGTCACAGGACGCCGAGGGACACCAAGCAGGACTCCATCAAGGTGAGTGTAACATAAATGCTTCTCCGCCCCAGTGAGACTGTTTGTTCTCACAGAGAACAAAAAATGATGCATGCAGAAAAGTTTCCTTAATTTAAGGAACTTTTATTTCTGTGGACAAAGGCAGCATTGTTTCCATCATCATACCCACAAAATAAAATGTCAAAAATAGAATTATTCAAATAAATATCCCCCCTCCTTCTTTTTAACTGTTTAATATACAACTCACTGCAACTTTGGCTGGAAAAATGTAAACACAGGCTCTTTAAATAAAAGTCAAAATTCTCTGATTTCAGTTTCTTAAATGTTAATATTTTCGGTTTCTTTAATCCTCTTGAGTTGAAAAAAAATTAATGAAATTTCAGTTATTTGTCAGTCGACTATTTGTCTACACACAGGTGACACAGTTTGAAAAATGAAACTTTTTTGTCTTTCCCTTTAATTTGTCTCCCTTCTGTAGAATTCTATCCCCCCCAAAATAATAATTTTGGTTGTTTATATAACAGTAACATCTGTTTTAATGTGATGAAAAGGTGAAATAATCGTGTTGTATGTAAATATGTAATATATCGCACCTTAAGGTGCTGGAAAATTGAAAATGCACCTTTAAAAGTGCTTGAATTTGACTTTGGAAAATGTATAGAAATGCTGAAACATTTTATTTACCTGTTCTTAATTCAACACAGGAGAGAAAACAATTAGATCACTTAAAAAAGCAGATCAACTGAATGTTTTTTGCTTCACTTCCTCCCTCTCAGGGTTTCTGTCAAACTTATCAAGTGTAACGCAATAAATTTTTTGTCATCGTTACAGGTGGTGATCTCGGAGGGCTGCTCCACTCAGGGGGATTCATCTGATGTCAGCCAGGGAGGTAAAAATCTGCAGAGAAACAAACTCATGAAGGAAAATGTACCTGAAGTATTTAAAGTAAAAGAACTCTGACCACAGAATGTCTTTTCAAACAAACATGAAAAGCAGATAAAGTCTCAGTCTCCACTTCCTCCTCCTCCTCAGTTTTAACTCCTCTCTGTGTTCCTCAGGTAAAGAGATCAACCTGAGTCCCGGTTCTCCTCTGGTCCTGACCCATAAGATCAAACTGGTTCCGTCGGATTCAGGATCTGGATCCGGGTCTTGCGGTTGTGAGGCGGACTTCGCAGCCCTGAGGGAGCGGCTGGAGCGGCTGGAAAGGGAGGTGTCGGCCCTCAGGGAGAAATGTGGAGGAGCCGAGGGAGGCTGCTGCACCTCCAAGGAGAGCAAAGGTAAAACCAGACGGTTGTCGCATTAAAGCCCCTAAAAACTGAAGCATTTCCTCTCAAACATTTATTATTCCTGACTAAATAACCATCAAACTTTAAAACAGCTAAAGTCAGGACTTTTGTGATGAGAAAAATGAAAGTCTCCACCCTCGAATGGACCCTGTGGGTGATAGTACTGTCCAATCACATGCACATACTCAACCACTCAGAATCTGCATAATCGTAGGCGACCAATCACAACACAGCTAACAACACATGTAATTAATCGGTCGGTTATTTTCCCAGTTAATCAATTAGTTGTTTTCTTCATGAAATGTCAGAAAATGTTGATCAAAGTCCAAGATGACGTCCTCAAATGTCTTGTTTTGTCCACAACTCAAGAATATTCTGTTTACTGTCAGAGACGAAAAATAAACCAGGAAATATTCACATTTAAGAAGCTGAAATCAGACAATTTGGGCTTTTTTTACTTTAACAAATGACTCAAAATGATCAATTGATTCATTAATCCTGTCACAGTTTTGTCAGTTGATAAATAGGTCCAAACATGTGGACCACACTGATGCATGTTTTCAAATCTGTCCTGGAGAACATCGTTCAAAATTCATTCAACAATCATTACAACTGTTAAAAATCAAACTACTAATAAATCATAGTATTTAAATCTGACTGATCTGATCTGCAGCCATGTGTTGCACCATGACAACGAAATTAAACACACATCTTCTCATATGACCTAATACAATTCTTTTGTTATTAATAACAAATCAAAGCTGCAGAACCCAGTCTAGACTCTTACTGTTATCAATTTTTAGCCCATTTACAGTCTGAAACGACACATCTGGCGTCTTTGCTGCACAGCATGTGTTTGCAGCAACATGTGTTCTCATTGTTTGTTGAAAAATCCCCTTTCTGCTCTTCAGTTTCTCTGTGGTTACAACAACTAGACTCATGTTTATCAAACAGAATCTGTCAGAGATCAAACGCGAACGCTTCTCCCCGAGGCTGATCAGGTGGTGATACTGTGTTCAACACATAAAGGTTACTGCTTTAAATCTACAAACGTTTCCCCTGGAAATATTTGTAAGTGTGCAGGATTTAATGACATCTAGTGGAGAGGTTGTAGGTTGCAAACACCTCATCTCTTCTTCTTCTCCCTTCCAAACATGTAGGAAACCCACAGTGGCCAAAAAATAAAGGCCATATCTAGACCCAGTGTTTGGTTTGTCTGTTCTGCACTAAAGTAAAAACATGGTGGTTCAATATGGCCAAGATATGGGGCTTGTTTTGGTGGAACATTTGCACGTGAGGAGGCGAGGCCTAAATCACCGCAAAGAAAATGGTAACAGCAGCTAGCTTGTTTGCGTTCATACCGTTAGCGACCCTGGTGCTTTTTAAATTTTTCTAATTTGCCATTTTCAGCATTTAGGTTGCATGTTTTTTTCCCGGAAACTTGTGAAATGTACATAACGGATGCTGCAATACCACCTGAATCTTACACACTGAACCTTTAGTTCAATTAAAATGACAACAAAGGTAGCTCAGTTGGTAGATGGTCTGCACCATGCACTAAGGCTGTGGCCCCTGCAGCGGCCCCAGTTTGATTCCAGCCTGTGAACACCATCGTATCATATCTTCAGCTGTCCTGTCAAATAAAGGCACAAAAAATACCTAAAAAGATCCAGACAAGCCAATCTGTTCAATTTCATATTATATGTAAGCTGCAATAAGGAACTTTCATATTTTGTTGATTTTGGAGCCCCCTGTGGACAAAAGCAGCAGTGTTTCCACCGTAATAACCACAAAATATAACATCAAAAATCAAATTATCTAAATAAAAATCTCCTCCTTCATTTTAACTGGCTAATGTACTACTCACCGTAAACACCGGCTCATTTCATCTGATTTCACAGAGAATCTGACCTGAACAGAAGAAATCAAACAGTCGATGGTCTTGTTTACTCATGCAGGTCGTATAGAGTCATCATTCTCTTGTAGTAGCTTTAAGTCATAATCTTCATGTAATAAAAGCACTGGTTAAGGGTGGGGAAGTAAAACAGGAAGAAAATGAAAGACAAACAAAAGTCTTGCCAGGTTACCCTTGAGCAAAGCACAACACGTTCCAGATTAAGATGACAGCGTCTGGCTGCAGAGCGTGACTCAGTGAAGTCTGCTCACGTTAATTAACTTTTAAATAATGAATCAATATACACGATCGCCTGACTCTGATTTACAGCTCGTTTATTTCTCCTCATGTCCCGTCTTTGATCCGTTTGTGCTGTAACTCTTCATCATATTCAATCGTCCTGTCACAATCTGCCCAATCACGTGCACATGTCTTTGTCGCAGCCAATCACATGAGTTCAGATTACTTCACTCTTCTGTCTGTAGCTGCTTCTCCCCTCGAACTGACTCATCCTGCAAACACACACACACACACACAGAGAGTCACCCGATGACAGATGACTAACTTATCAAGTATTTAGATTCTTTGAACAATTATGACTTTATTGGGAGCAGAATTAAGCTCTCATGCTGTCCATATTTTCTCTTTTCTCTTTCACAGCAAAAAAAAGAGAGAAATATAATAACCAGAAAGACGTGAACGCATAACAAAAACAAAGAAGAAATCAACAACAGAAAGACAAAAACAAAGGAAAAGTTGAGAGGACAAGAGGAAGAATGAACTCACCTCTCCCATCTCAGTCTTTAGTTACTAAACTTCTCTCATACTCTTCATAGAGACGTGTACATGATTAACCTGCGCTGTGGGGTGGTTCAATTTATATCAAAATATCATATTTTTCATATATTTTGATGTAAAAATATTAGTTTGACAACAAACTAGTAAGAAGAGCTGTTATTATATATATGTATATATCCTAATGGCCGCACATGCCGAAGTCTCGCGAGATCGACACCATGTTTACATCTTACCGGCTACATGCTACAGCTGACATTTCAGCTAAAAACATGGCATAAATGGCGTTTTTTGCGGTTCATTTTTAATGTCGCGGCTTGCAGACACTTGGATTACACCACACAAGCAGGATGGAGACATTTTGTGTTTGTTTTGTGCTATTTTTAACGTTTTATCCGTGGCCACCATTCACTGCCATTGTACTGGATGAGGCTGCTATCCTGTTTCTCCTAAAACTCCAGGATTGTTTTGGAAATTGAAGATTTTCATCCACCATCACATCCACATGGTGGTGAGT
>JAJHUR010094225.1:0-13874 GCA_027495735.1 Lutjanus campechanus | reverse complement strand
ACTGGATTAAATATTTACTTATTGAAATATTTCAGGGTGTGTTCGGTTAGTGAGGGTTACTGATGATATCTGACCTGATGCTTTGCGTTCTCCTCCTGCAGGCTTGTGAGCTGCTTCTCTCTGCAGCTCAGCGCAGCCTGGACCACAGGAAGGACTCGACACACGTCATCTACACACTGCTGACCACAGTCTGACCCCAGGACACGGCTGACCTTTGACCCCTGAGACGCCAGCTCACTGCCAAGGGTAGCCAGCTCTGCAGACAGACTCTGAAAAGGACCAGCGACGCCATCACAACCATTTATCTTGAGGCATTTATCTCTGAGGCATTTTCATAAACAAACAAATATTAAACTTCAGTCCCTCCAGGAAGTTGCCGTGACTTCTGCACAACCTAACAATTTTATACACTCAACGCAACTTTTTTGCAAATTCGACCAATCATAATAGCTTCCTGTGGTTCCACCAATCATAGCAGTCGTCATACATGAATGTTTCAATGAACCGACTCAATGTTTTATTATTTTTCTGTATTTTTATTTTTTATTTTGTCACAGGTACGCTTATAAATATATCATATATTCTATAATTTTTTTCTTGCTTGAGTTTGAGCTCCAAAAAGATTTTGCTTCTTTGTGTAATACCCCCCAGGTAGACTTCCTCATTTACAAATAAAGCATATTTTGTTGGAAATTTCAGAATCTCAAGTCTTTTTGGTCACTCAGAGGACTCGGAACAAAATGTGGTTTGATTCACACCGACACAAAATATGCACTTTTTTTTTTTTTGCAATTTTCTTGTGCTACCGCAACTTCACTGAAAAAAAATGTCTAAAAAAAAAAGATTGCAATGTGCATCGTAATTTTTTTAAAGAAAAGCTGCGATGAAATCAGGCAACAATCCCCCCCAAAACTCGTGAAATCCTGGAGGGGCTGATACTTTCTCAAAAATAAGAGCAAACAGCTGCACCTAAAGCTTTTGTTAACAAGGAAGATATTTCTAACAGGATTTGGTTTAATTTTCACGTTTTGTTAGTTGGTTATGCAGCCGCTTGTTTCATACAGTCTACAATCATGACAACTCATGTTTCTTTGACTCAACTGAAGCTTGACAGAGATTCAGGGTCTTGAAACTTCCAACTTCAACTTTAAAAAGACTTTTTGCAATGAAACAAAAAAAAAAAACTGAGTCCCACCTGCAGCTGCAGCAGCTTCAGCTGTGCGTCTTCTTCATGTGTCGTCCCAGCAGGTGAGCGCAGCAGGTTGTTGATGGAGGACAGGGACAGGGACGCTCCGTACAACACGTGAAACAAACCCTCGTCCAGCGTCTGATGGGAGCCGTCCACCGGGGAGGCCTGAGGACCGAGAGTTAGTCAAACTATTAACAAAACATAGAAACTGACACAGAAGACAGATTCATACTCGAATACTCTACTCTACTAGTTACTTTTGTGTCATGATTCATCTTTTGTCGGATCTTATTCAACACAAGACAACATGACACAGGAATCTTCATCAGTCTGGCTCCTCTTTTCTCTTACTGGCCGTCTTTCATGTTTGTTGTCTCCTGCTCCTCGTTTTGTTAAGTGTGATGTCAAAATGTGTTTCCTGTGGCGAGCGACGAAAAACACAACATGCGGGGGGGATTCCATCTGACCACTCAGATTCATTTCCACTTTAAGAGAAATGTGGTTTGAAATTTTGATCTACAAAGAATAGGCTTGTGTATTTTTTGTTGTTGTTATTGTTTAAGTCATCTTTTATTTCCCAAACTTTTTGGCTCTCTTGATTTGATCAGTTTCAGTAGAGTAGAGTTTGATTCCAGTTACTTTTTGCATCTTTACTACCCATCACTGACTGTCTGTGACTAAGAGAAATACAAAGTGTTTAATCTTAATCCATCAATAAATAATAGGCTGACTCTTTGTTTTTCAGCACAAAATTGCAAATTCCACAGCGAATCTTTCTCCAGAATCGCCTGTAGCAGCTTCAAGCTAACATCTGATATCTCATACAGTGTGTGTATTGACTGGCTTCACTAACAGCTGACTTCTTAATCAGCCACTAGGGGCCGCAAGTGATCAATAACTGTTTCAGTTTGAAATCTTGTTTCAGCTCGGGATGTGGAGGTCATGTTAATGTTGGAGGAACTTTGCTAAATCCCTGCTGGTTGCTTCTGGCAGTTGTGGAGACATTGCAGTAGGTGCTTCACCACCTGTTGCCTAGCTGGAATCTGCAAAAGTGTCATTTATTTGTTCAGATGACACTCTTTTCCCAACTTTACTGAGTAAATGATGCGTGCATTTGTTTTAATCTGAGATGCTGGTGGCCTTTAGCGACCTCAAAGAGTAAGAAAATGTCACACAGCACCTTTAAAAACAAACTAAATCTGAGAAAACTAATAAAAGAGAAATGATCAAACCCACTCTGGAAACCAGCTAAAACTAACCAACAAAAATTAAAAACGAAATGGAAAACACAAAAGTCTAGTAATAACTGTGGTGTGCACCTCTGTTGCCGTGTGTCCCAGCTCTCTCAGGTGGCTGATGTGGGTTTGGAGCTCTTTCAGGGTTTGTGTGCCAATCATACGTCCCGCTGTTCCATCACTACGCCTCACAGATGAGTCTGTCACCTTCAGACAGAGAGAGAGAGGGAAAAAACATCAGAAGTCGGAGACACACACGACTTTCATCAGGCCCCGCAGGAGTCCCCATAACACCAAAGAGACAACAAAGTGCCTTCAGCTCAAAGAAGGTGATAATCAAGCGTGGCGAGAAGGCCGATTTTCCTTTTCTTTTTTGTATCTGAAAAAGTGATAATCAAGCACTTCAGCTCTCACGATGGAGGCCTTACCTCGGAGGGAGGAAGCAGCCAGCTCTCCTCCAAACGCAGCAGCCGACTGCGAAGGCGATCCCACTTCTTCTGAGCAGAGTCCTCCTCCGCATCAGCCGCAGCAGGAGGCGACCTGCAGGGAGACAAGAGGCTGAAAATTAACACTTCAATTCATCCTTTTCTTTCTTTCTTTCTTTCTTTCCAGCAGCCTCTGGTTGGTGGAAGGTATCTTTTTGAATCTTATATCTATTTCTCTCTGCACATCGATAAGTTAATCTAAGAAGAACAGATCTAAGAGGTTAAAATCAGTTGGTCTTACAAATATCAATAAATTGTATTTCCATGAAAAAAATTCTTCTTATATTTTGTTTTATTTTTCTTAATTCTACTGCAGCCTTATTCCGTCCAGTTGTGTTAAATACACTGATACTCACGTTCAGTTGATTTGGACTGAATTGTGAAATTGAGTTCGCAATTTTTTTGAAAATAAAATATTTTAAAAGTTGACAAAGTGATTTGTTTGTTACAACAAATGCAAAATAACAAATGTTACCATTTCTTAGAAGAAGAAGAGACAAATAAACTGAAACAAAACATAAAATACATCCCATACAGACTGAAATATACACTATATTAAAGTACATATAATCATATAAGAGAGTAGTGATACAGTGTGTTGTTACCATGGTGACAGCTGGCTGTTGTCCTCCGACTCCAGGCTGTAGAGTCGAGCTCTGCTGCCCTGCCTGGCGATGGCCTGAGTCAGTCCTTTCTGTTCAGTCAGCTCCTGCTCCAACTCCTGCACAACAACAACAACAACAACAACAAGGCATAAAGTTAACACTTATACATAGCAACATGTCTTTTATATACTTTATGACAGCTTCAAAATGTTTGTTGTGACTGTAAACGACCAGCAACAGTGTCAATGCAACAGATTCAATTTCAGATTGTCTTGAGTTGCCGGTTCGAACCGAGCCCAGAGTTCCAGGTGACTGATGAACCTTCACTCCGGCGGTCAGGAGAGTTCAGTACCTTCTGCTGCTGCAGGCTGCTCTGTCTGAGGAGTTTGTTTCTCGGTGAGGAGAAGATCTCCTGAACGCTGCTGCTGCGCCTCAGCTTGGACTGTGGCTGAGGCGACGACCTCTGAGGAGAAACAGGTAGAGAAGAAAACTGGAAGGTTTATGATCATCATAATCAGAACTGCAAAATGACTTCATCATCACACAATTACTGCCTCATCGAGTATCAATCAACACCTTGGAGGCACATTTTAGTTTTTTGAAGACTGAGGAAGTACAAATTTCCAAATGTCCACCAGAGGTGTGGACTTGTGACTTGGACTTGATGGCTCTGAGACTTCAGTTACTTCAGAATTGACTCAACGTGACTTCAAATGAGACTTTAAACCAAAAACATTGACCTGATTAAGCCTGAACCAATAAACATTATTAAGACAGTCAGACAGGACTTCCATTTCATTGGAAGTTTCATTCATTCAGTTTCATTTTGACTTGTGATTTTCTTATGAAGACTTGTGACTTGTGCCTAAAAAGAGGCGTAAACAGCTCTGCTTCACACCTGCAGGTACGACACTAAACAGACCTGCTGCCCTGCTGAGTGGGAAACCACGAACAAGGTGCTTGTGAGCCTGTTATGGTTTATTTGCAAATGTGTTAATAATTACCAGAGAGCTCCGTCTGCTCTGCAGTCGGCAGCACAAACATCTGTCTCAACATCTTTTTACACTAAATAAAAGTATGCAGCTGCAGCTACAGTCTTCTGAAGCCTGCTGACTTTAATACTTGTATAATGCACAGTGTCGTATAAACGACAGACTTTGTAATGTACTTTCCCTCATATACACATAAGACGAGAAAAATTATGTTTTAAAATTGTTTGTTCTGAGAAAGAGACAAAAAACAAACATGAGTAAAATGACAAATTTTGAATATGAGACCAGACATTTTTAATTTTAGCTGCATTTTGTGTTTTTATCTTGTTTTATCCTGTTGCTACAACTTGTTGTACATTCAGACGGTCTGTACCTGTTCCTGCAGCTCTTTGTGTGCGACGCTCCTCTCCTCTCCCTGTCTGTCCTGCAGCAGCTGTTGGAAGTGGACCAGGTTGGCCTTCAGGAGCTCCAGTTTGGACGAGAGCAGCTCCGCCGCTTCCTGCTCGGATCCCACAGCTCCCAGTTCATCCTGCTGCTGCTGCTGCTGCTGGTCAGCGGGCAGGCCGAGCCCCGACAGGCTGGCAACCTTCTGCTCGATCTCCAGGAACATCTCCTGTACATTAACACACACACACACACATCTGTGTCACATCATTTATCCTTTTAACAAGAACTCACACTAGTCTTTTTGTGAAGGTGTCAGAGTCTACAGAAACCCTGAGAGGCAGGTGAGAAAAGGGAAATCTGATCTAAATCGTTTTCTCTCTTGTGTTTGTGTGTGTTTGTGAAAAAAGGTTTTGGCAGGATTATTTTTCTAACTTACTTAATGTTTTTCACCTGTGAAACAAATGGGGAAAATAGTCTTGGCAGGTGATTTTTTTCAGGATCATTTGTTTATTAAATGTTTGTTGTTGTAATACTCATTTCAGCCACAAGAGGCTGAACTGCACCACTGCCTCATGTTCCAAACAGGACTAAAAGCAGTCATGTTTTCTTTAGGTGAGTTTTTATTTCTCCATGCACTGTAAACACAAGGTACAGATATTGTGTGTTAGCCAGTTAGATAACAATCTGTGAGAACATTTCTAAAAGTTTAAATTAAATTAAAAGTTTTAATTTCTCCACCTCGAATCCAGCCCTCCGATCTTTTATAAATATGAAAAAGTTATAAATAAGATTGGCTAATTAGTCCATTCATTGGTTATAACTGTTATTAAGCACAGAGACACTTATTTTATTAAAAGATTTCAGCTCAGGCTGTTTAAGCAGAGAGAATTTAGTCAAACTGAATAAAAAAACGATGTTAAGTGCAACATTATCATTTTCGTTATGTACTTCTAAGATGCATTATTTTTTCCCGCACTTTTGTTTCTTTTCCAATTGTGAAAACTAATAAAGTGGAGAAGAAATTCTCAACTTTACCTTCTAAAAAAAGTAATCAAACAGGCCTGAGCTAGGCTGTAGCTGTTGGTTAACCATGAACAATATGTTTTTCACTTGTTTGCTAGCAGGCTAATGGCTATTGTCAATATATATAATGCTAACGCTAATGCTAACAGCAGATTAGCATTGAGTAGTGGAGAAATCAAAACTTTTGTAAACTTTTTTTTAGACCTTTTTTCACAGATTAAAAAAAGTAACAAAAGAACTTTGGTTTGGCAAGAAATGTATTTTAATCAGGGCCAAAAATAAGCAGCCAAAAGAAAAACACGACGGTAATGTTACATAATTCACTTAGAGTGCGTGAAGAAATTAAAACTCACCTAAAGAAAACAGGAATGCTTTTAGACATGGAGTAGTGGCTCACTTCAGCCTCTTGTGGCCAGAATGAGTATTACAAGAACAAACACTTCAACAAATGAGTCTGACAAAAACTAAGTAAATTTTTTTCTTTGTCTTTCTTTATAGTTTGTGATGACATATAATGTAAAAATATTTTAGAGTAGTAATAAAAAAGGACCATTTTATAGGAGTACAATTTATGACAGTTTCTCAATAAACAACATAATTCATTTGAAAAGCTTTTTGCCACCTGTTCTAATGTCATAAACACAAGAGAGAAAATAATTTAAACTAACCCTAACCCCGACTCACACCGAGGTCAGAGCTCAGGCCCTGATAAGACATTACTTCAGAATTTTTTTTCTCACGTCCCTCCCAGGTCTTGTGTCGAGGTCAGTTGTGAACAAAGCAGCACAAAGCTTCATATCTAATGTTTAAGTCAGATCCGGGTCATGAATCAGGCGTCTCTGTGAACGTCGCTCTTCAGTAAATTTGAATAGGAGACAAGATCTCATCAGCGGCTGTTTGTTTGCCCACAAAGCTTCATTCAAATGTGACGTGTGACTGTGGGACGTGTTTTAGCCTCTGAAACTTTAATGGCTGATCCAGTTACACTCTTCAGGGTCAGCGGGGAGCGAATCCTGCGAGGAGAAAATCTGCCAAAGCTTTGAATGAGGAGGACGGAGACTTAACTGAAAACTGTCAGACCACAAACTGTCAAATATGTCAGAATTTATTCTTATGCCAGTTTGAGCACAGACGGAAAATAACTGAGTATTTCTGCTTCAGTTAAAAATTGTTTTGAGCAAATTGTTTTGCACGAGTATTTACATTTTATGATGCTTTTACTTTTCCTCCTCTACACATCAGGAGGAAATATTCTGTTTTACTTTTTACTATGATAGTTGGAGTTACCTGACAGAGATCATCTAATAAAATATGGATGCTGCCATTATGTTGACAACTTTAAGACTTTAAGAGTTTTACAGAATTTATCCAACCTGAACAACAATAATCATTCAAATGATCTGAAAACATGAAAACTCAGAAAATAAAGGTTTTCTCCAAACACATGTACAGTTTTATGAATTGTATTCATGTTAAGTCTCACGCGCAACTGAAAATCAATTTACAAAAACAGAATTATGCAATTTTGTGAGTAAATAACTCCATTAGATAACTTTTAAATTTGATCACTGTCCAGTTAACACTTTAACAAGTAGCGGTGTTATTTTAAATTCCATTTAAATTTCTTAATGTTTGAAATTCTAATGCAGAACCCGAGATTTCCAAAACACACAAATATTCCCATCTGATCCAGTGTTGCAGCCATAAAATTGTGTCAATTTGGAGTATTTCACTTTGGAATAAGATGCTTTAACAGCCTTAAAGTTACTTGGGAGGAAATAAAAGTGGGGAAGCTGGATGTTAGGGGGTGAATACTGTGTTTTCAAATTTGGTGAATTAGATTTTTTCACATAAACTGATGGATGTAGTGTTTCTTTATGTGTTAAAATAATTCTCCTACATATGAAGCTAAATAAACTATTTATAAATCCAGTAGGTGAGAAAAATGTTTTGCCACAGAACTGAAAAAAAAAAACAGCACATGAAAAGTTTTTACAGAACAGAAACACTAATGCTAACTGCAGTATACTGTGTCAAATATAAACTGATATTATAAAACATTTATTATTCTAAAAGTAGAGATGATCTCAGCCTCGGTGCAGCTGCCTCCTGCAGCCTGTTTTCATGTGTTTGTTTGGTCGTCAGGAAGTTCTTGGCAGAGTTTGAAACGACAACATTTGATTAGTTGATCTGTGACACCCTGATCTTTGCCAGTTTGGTCGCCACCTCTGCAGCCACGCTGCGCCCTCAATGCAAATACCATCAGCTGACAGCCAGTGTTTGTTAAACGCTGTTTCCTCGACTGATTGTTCCAACGTCCGACAGTAAACAGAGAGAGAACTGGTGATATTTAATACTTGGCATCACTGTACAACATATCCAAAAGTTTCCAAAGAGCGAAGCAGGCACAGAGAAGCAGTAAAAATGTTTGATGTTTGAAGAAGAAGCTTTGGATTTAATGTTTAGTGAGACGATCATTCTTTCACTTTCTCTGGTTTGAACAGTCTGACATTTTAAAGGAAACTTCACAGGTCATAAAGTTAATGATCTCTGCTCACCGAGACTCAGCGGAGAACCTCCTGACCTGAGAACAAGGAAGTCACAGTAATTATAGCAGGACCACAGAAGGATAGGACCGAAAAGCCTCTTAAACTCCTTCAGGACGCATCGGCTGACTTTACTGTCTCCCAGAGGCTGTGGTGGGCTCAGTTTTAAAGTTTGAAGACACTGGTATCATATGAAACTATGTAATCCACTGGTATCATGTCATGCTAGCTTGTCAGGAACAGGATTAAACGATGCACCAAAGTTAGGCTAAATTTTTGGGAGGGAAAAACTGGCATGGCCATTTTTAAAGTGGTCCCCTGACCTCTCACCTCAAAATATCTGAATTAAAATGAGTTCCATGGGTCCCCAAGAGTCTCCTCTTTACAGACATGCCTACTTTATGCTAATCTTATACAGTCTGGGGGCAAGAAACATGCAGGTTTTTTGTATGTAGTATAAATGTGTAATTTTCTGCATACAGGGGTCCCTAAACAGTATTGGAATTGCATAAATTGGGTATTACAGGTGTACAAAATGACCCTTTATGATCTCTAGGATAATCACAGTCTCATTAAACTTCACAGTCACAAACTAGAGACCAGGAGCACTCAGAGGATGGACGGCTTTCCCTGGTATACTGACAATAATATCCAAGACAGAATTGCTCATCATCCACTTGCCGAAAAATGGAATTCTTACAGAAATTCTTCAAATATCAAAAGCTTTTGAAACCAAATCACATCATAATTTTTTCTCTGGTGTTTCCGAAAAGTCTTGTTGTCTTAATGTGGAATTTTGAAGGGGTTTTTGACCATTTTTAGCAATTTTCTGGTGGTTAAAATTGTTACGTTTTGCACCAACCATCATACAGCTCCATCATAATCGTCTAAGTCCTTACACACTCTTCTCAGATTTCAGATGCTGTATACCACTTCTACAGATTACAACAAAAGTCTCGGCTCTCTGTCCCATTCAGTAACTCAGCGTTGTAGAAATCTCTGTGTCATTTTCAGTCATAATCTCAGTTCAGACAAACATGTCAAATCAATGGTTCGATCCTGTTTCCATCACCTCCGTGACAGGATCAGACTGCTCCTCTCTGCCATAAAGCTGGAAACCACCATTCATGCCTTCATAACCAGTCGTTTACATTATTGTAATTCTTTGCTCTCCGGCAAAAAATCCCGCTCCCGTCTCCAGCTCATCCAAAACTCTGAAGAAACAAGACCACATCTCATCCTGGCCTCCCTACACTGGTTAACTGTTGCTTTTAGAAATGATCTTAAGAAATTGTTCATTACTTACAAACCTCTAAGAGGCTGAGTTTTTAGTCCCTTATGTTCCTTCCTGTCCCCTGAGATCCTCCGATTTAGATTTGCACATCGAGCTCTGAGACTGTGGACTGAGGAAATCAGGACAGCAAACTGTCCCATCTTTTAAATTACTTATTAAAATGATTGATTCTGTAGTTTTACTCTCCTTGTGTTGATACTGTTTACTTTTTATTTCTTTTAGATAATTTTCCTTCGTTTTAAAAGTGTTTTGTTTTTGTTGTACAGCACGTTTGTAAGTATGTTTTGAAAGGTGCTCTCTGAATAAAGTTTATTAGTATTATTTTTATTATTATTCTATGTGGCATGAACTGTTGACCTGCTGTCTCCCCCTAAAGATCCACTTCTTCTCCTAAAAATGACAAAAATTGGTCTATGGTTGGGAGGGTTGGAGCGGGAGACGTTAACTTTATTTTAAAAAGGTGTAGGCAGTGTGCAGCAGCAGAAGGAGCTCTGATTGGTCGGCGGTCAGCAGCACAGTATCATTCAGTGAATAATGTTGAGGTTTAAATATCAAGAATGAATGAATGAATCTTCCAGCCCAGCCAGCGTTTGTGCATTGTTCAGTCTGCTGAGCAATCAGGAAGCACACAGACCAAATATATTAAAATACACTTAACAGTGTTTACATCCGTAAGCGGCTGAACTGTCGGCATTATTGTGTTATCAGCACTGAGATAATAGAAGCAAACAGATCTTTGACCTGTAACGGTCAAATCTGTAACATTCAGCTGCTGGACGAAGCTACCAGACGGTCTGTCTGTGTCTCCGTGTCACAGTCAAACTGACTGAACGTTTCTGGCTGATGAACTTTGACTCGTCCACTTACAGAACCAGATGTGTCTTCATGTCTGACATCATACATGAGACGGCAACACGGGAGGGAAGTTTGATCCTCTGAGGAGCCAAAACATCCTCGTTTCTCAGCTTAACAGTGAGGAGCTGAGATGTAGCAAGAACTTGGAAGTGAACCATGAGTCATATTTTGCTCTTGACGCGACATTGTGCAACTTGACATATTTGTAAGGTCACATGACTCGACCAGTGACCTATGAGTGTCACTATTCTTAGCTGACTGGTGCAGACAGAAGCAGGATTATTATGATCTCAGACGGTTGCTGCTGATTTGAAAAAAACTAGTTGAACTTCACTCTGAACAAGTGTTTCTGTAATTTAAGCCTCAATTAAAATTGACTGTGTAACTGAGAGGGAAAATTATTACTGATGCTTCAAGTTTCAAAGTGGAGTCGACCTTTGCTTTGGTGTTTTTTTATTAACCCTTCACAGAGATCAGCTGTCAAACACTATCGCTTTCTATTCACAACCTGGGGAGGAGAGATACAAGAAATGGCCAGAAGTATGTGGACACTGTTGAACACACACACTTTGGTGTCTACAGTCCAAAATCTTTGGACCCACTTCTTTAAAATGACAAACCACTGCGACCTGATCATAACAGGCCTTATCAATAAAACTTGGGAGATCTACTTTGTGCGTAAATGAATGTTTCTGACCACTTATATTATACTGACTTGTGTTATTGAAAACATACACATATATACATATTTTATAAATGAGAAATAAATGTATTTAGGCTGAGTTAACAGGCCGTCTCATTGTTTTTATTTCTTCTCATCAGAAAAACAGTACAGGACATTTTATCCTGCCTCGTAAATGAGACAAAATAAGTGCATTTAAGTGGAATTAACACTTAAATTATCTCATCAGTAAAACAATATGCAAATTTAACACTTTATGCAAAGTGTGCTGCAGATATAAGTAATAAATGTGCAGAATTTCTTCCTTAGTCTTGTATTTTTTGGGGGTGGGGACCATCCAGTCTTTGTTTTAGACAGCGGCGTTCTCTCTATGTGGTAACAGTTTGGGAAAGACCCTTTCCTCTTTCTACCTGACAATAACAATATTCAGCATATTTTATGTTAATTAGTGAGGGAAGATTCAAATTTCTGACATTAATATATTGGCTGATACTGAAAAAAAGTTTAAGTGCACTCTGCTGCAACAACTATGTGATGAACACTGTGGACAGTAATGCAGTGCGCAGTAATATATTACTGGAATATTACGACTTTACCCAGTAATAAGCAGTAAGTTATTTTTTGATCTAGGCAGGACGTCTTATGATGACGTGTGCGTGCAGCAGGTCAGGGCAGGTCGTGTCAGCTGTTCGCCAAAAAGCTAAGTGGATGGAGGTACTGTCATTATTTTGAGTTTGTTTGGCTCCTCGAGAGAGAATCTGTCGCGACAAATCTCATTTGAAGGCCAAACTCAGAGAGGTCGACTTTGTTTCCATCACATCTGACGTCTGAACAGCTACAACAAAAACTTTCAGGGTGTTAACGGTTCACTGGATCAGCAGAGAAACTAAACAAGGCCGCCAACTAGGTCCCAAAGTTATATGTATCTTTTTCTACATTATGTCTTCTTCTTCTCATTATTATTTATATTATTATTATATATCCAATGTTTCAACACAATTTCTTTGTTCCTTGTTCTGGATCCTCTTTAGTTTTAATAAATTGTTGCTGCAACAGCTGTTTAAAAAAACACACAGTACTAATGGAACAAGAAAGTCACAATAAACATGAGAAATAAGAAAACTGATTCTGCAAAAAGGTTAAAAATAACACAATGAAAACTGATTTTAAAAAAGAAAAAAGTTCACACATTTTTCTCTCCCTGCTTAACAAAAGGCCACTGAAACAACAGCTCAAAGTAACCTCGCTTTCTCAGAGCTATCGCTTCACTTTTCAACCTCATCTGACCCAGTTTGAACTCACTGCAGATATCTAAACATCATTTGACCTGAAAAATCCTGGGAATGACCTGGTGTCCCCTGGTGGGCGGGGCTTACCTGGCAGGTGAGGAGTTGCTGCTCCACGCTCTCCTGCATGCTCGATGCACCAGCAGCTCCGGAGGCTACCAGGCTCCTCTGGGCTTTCTGCAGCCACAGCTCCAGCTGGCCGACCCTCTCCAGGCACACATGGAGGACACCTTCGCCGGGGCGGGGCCCAGGCTGGGACCCTGCTGACCGAGGCTCCTCCGGGGCCTGGGACACAAACACAACAACACACCCGGCTGAACCTCTCTGCTCCAGGGTCGCAGGTGGAGAGAGAGGAGGGAGGGACAGGGAGAGGGCTGAACTGAAACTGCAGCTTTAAGTTGACTCTACCTGAACAGGTTGTAGCTCTAATATTGACCTAAACAAACACTTCTGACCCAGTAAATCTGCTTCTCACACCACCACCTCCTGCCTGCTCGTCTCTCTTTCTCTTTCCCCCGCTCTCAGACTCTCTCCTCTTTCTTTCCCTCACTGCTCCACCCACCTGTGGCAGAGAGAAACCACTTCCTGGAGCGGTGGCAGGGCTCCAGTGACAGCGACTCTTTATCACAGGGAAGAGCGAGACAGAATGACAAGAGACAGAGAAAGAAAAGAGGCCTCAGGCCACAGGGGTGGAGCTGAGACAGACAGAGGGCCGGGCCGGCTGAGCTGAGTAAGCAGTTAACACAGAACACAAACACTTGCCGACTTCCTCCTCAAACTGTCAATCATCTGATCTTTTACTTTCTCAGAACTTCATCTATAAGTTTCACTGCTCTTTTCTTTAATTCTTCTCTTCTTTGGACTTTTAAAAAAAACTCCCTTCCTTGCATTTTGCACGGTGCAAGTTCAAACTCACAATGCATCAAAAGACTGAGCACACATTTGACTGATGCAGCCTTAAGAAAAGGTGAACACCAAGAGTCAACAAACCTCCTTTGTATGTCTGAGTCAAACCATTCACACTCGCTCTGATGTTGTTTTAGTCTAATGTGAATATACAGAGCCCGCTATTTGTAGGAGAGAGTATTTCTGATCATAGTTTGTCTCAAATTAGAAACATTTTGAGACAATTTACATGATATTTGTGCCTTTGAAATAGCAAATCATGTTCTAAAAATAATTTGGTCCCTCCCTTCTGTGTCATGTAGCGCAGCAAGATAACTAAGTTCAATTAGTGTGGCTGTATGAGTCAGTGTATTATGGCGGTCAACACAACCCCAGTTTGGAGAAGCAGC
>JAJHUR010094224.1:6353-17332 GCA_027495735.1 Lutjanus campechanus | reverse complement strand
CACTTATGAAATGATTGCCTTGAATAATGGGGAGTGGGACTGACAAGAGTGCGTTGCATGATGGTTAATGCAGGATCTTCTATCCCAGACGTTTCTAACATGGTGCTTTTTACCGTCTGTCTGCTGCTGATACACATCGCTCATTTATTACCGCTGTACATGACCAACAAGAATGTCAAGATGAAGTTGGGCTTGAGCCAAAAATGTTAAAATACTTGCCATATACACTGCATTAACATTTTAAGGGGATAGTTCAGATTTTTTAAAGTGGGGATGTGTGTTGAGGTACTCGTCTACTGTCTGTAGCACTGACAGTAGATGACGATGGGCATGATGCCAGGAGAAGGAGCAGGAGACCTGTCGAAAGTAATGCAGAACGTGGGAGTTGCAAGTCTACATTTGCTCAATCAGTCAGGTTCCCTGTGCTATTGTGTGACTTTGGTGTTTTATACTATCCAAATATCGCTCCCTCCAAACCAGCCAACACGGCAGTTGTTGGGCAACCACCGCCTTGATCTGTGTTTGTTTGTGTTATCGTGTGGACTTGTGTGAATCCAAACTAAACCACCAAAGACACACAATAACACAAACTAACTAACCGATTGAGGCAGCGGTAGACCAGCAACTCCCGTGTTCTACGACGTGGCTTTGGAGAGAGAGAGATTTGGCTTATATAACAGTAGTTTACCATCGGTAAAAGTTTGCCCTTGACTAATGACCATGGATAAATACCTCGAAAAAACAACCACACTTGTAAAAATCTGAAATATCCCTTTAACAGCATCTGTCACCTATAATAGAGAAAGTAACAGTTTGCACACATGAACACGGTGTATATATAAATATACTTTTAAGAATAGCTGGCGTTCTCTGTATCGTCTAAAATGAATATTCTGTTTCATGTTGCTTTTCTTGTTGGACCTGTTAAAAATGAATAAACACATTTTCTATCATTTTGTACTTGCTTTTTGAAATGTTTCTGGTGTTTATCTGCAGGTACACTTGGTAGGTTTTTAACATAAAGGTAATTTTATTTCTCAGTTAAATCAAAGCGATGAAACACCTTCTTTTCTTTTTTTCTTCACCTGGGGTTCCCATGTTCTGGTGGCCGTTCATGTAGCTCAGTTAAGGCTCATTACCACAGGGGAACGTAAAGGCACTTAGCAACGCTTGCTCAACCAGCCATTGTTTTTAACCAGAAAGACTTCGGGGGAGGTAAGGCTCTCAGCTCTGCTGCTGGCGCCAAACTTCAGACTTTTATAAAATGTGCCTGGTTGAAAACAATAGTGTGACACTGCTTCACTGGTCAAGGCACAAGAAAGCACATTTTCTGATGATGAAACAAAGGAAATGAGCACTGAGGCTGAACAACAGTACCAAAGACTAAATATGGTAAAATGGTGCTGTTTTTATTAATTACATACAGTATTTATAGTTTTTATTGCACTTCCAAGTTAGTTAAAACAAACAATAGTGCAATTAACTATATACACATTACATAAAAAGGTACCATGCAGCGTACAAACAAGCTTAATACAAAGCAACAACATCCGCAGTTTGATTTTTTTTTTCTTTTCATACATGTAGCTCGGAGCTGCCTGCAGCTGCAGTACAAAAAGCAAAGACCTGCTCGTGAGCAGGAGACGGGGCTGACTGTGCAATGACTCGTCAAGGCCTTTCATGGTGAGAGGATTTAAGTCTTTGAGGCTGGTTATTGCATGGGGTTGTGTAGCAGACAGTACTCTAAAATTATATTTACAAAGCCTATCTATGGTCTCAGATTCCTAAAAGGTCATCTACTACGTTAACATAAGGTGTACAATGTATACAACATGATGTCTTCATAATTGTCTGACATTCAAGTTTAAAGAAAAATGAGTAAATGTGAGGACAGTCAAATATAAATTGGGGGATCTGTCTGCTTTGGGATAATTTCTTGTTGTAAAAGCTTATTAAAAAAAAACAAAAAACAAAAAAAACAACAGACATCTTTGGTCCATGCTCAAACCCATGACTTGGCGAAACTTTGGCTTCACAAGAATACTCAAAACAGTGAACACAAAGACGGAGCTACACAGGATTTACACACCTGAACTGCTTTACAGAGCAGAACCAAAAGCATTTATGGCTTCTGCTTAACCTTATATCAAAACACGTCTGGGTCTGCATTTAAGACATAAAGAACAGTAAAAAATAGAAAGTTTGCATAAATAATACTAGAAAAGCATCCATGGCCTGATTAAAAAAAAGGTTCAGTTTAAATAGCAAGGGGACAGACGGGGATGGCAGGGTAAGTGGCATGGTAAATATGGTGTCTCGTCTTAAAGGGGCAGTTTACCTCAAAGTCAAAAATACATATTTTCATCCTACCTGTACTGCTATTTATCCACCTGTATTGTCTTGATGTGAGGTGCAGAGTTTTGGAGATATCGGCTGTAATGGAACTAGATGGATCTAAGCTTGTGGTGCTCAAAGAGTCAAACTAGGGGAACTAGGGGTATCACGATTTCAATATTAATCTAAAATTGATTATAGAGCGAGAAGGCAGACAACTCCACACCCAATACCTGCAAAACTTGGCACTGCACACCAAAATCTGGATGGATAAACAGCACTAAAGGTAAGAGGAAAAAATATGTATTTTAGATTTTTTTAGTCAACTGTTCCATTAATTGATACAGGTCTGTGATGGGGGTGGGGGGATTTATGTGTGCTCTAAGTTTAATTTCTTCCATTATATACACGCACATTGTGAAAATAACAACAATAAACAGAGAAGCACCTGTTATTTTCAGCAGAGTAGAGCTGCATTAGAGTTGTAACTGACATAAGCAAAAATTATCTAATCAGTCAAGTGTTAACCAAGTTTCGTGTCAAGGATTACAGCCGAGACAAGCAGCACAACAAAGGACGCATGAGAGCATTTGGTGGAAACAATGTAGAAACAGCTCCAAAAATCCTTTGGTTTATGTGAAACAATTAACTCAGATCCTGAATGTCATCCAGGAAACGGTTCTCTTGATCAAACAGACACACATAGTACGCACGCACGCACGCACACACACACACACCCCCACACACACACAGATAATCCCATAGGTAAGAGTCTATATGGTCATGGCAGCCAGAGTGACTTAGCTACAGAGTTCAACATCTGTTTCCAGTTCCAAGTTCACATGGCTCACTGCATCAACAGTTCCAGGTAATGCAAGCCTGGCGGGGACCTTATGAAAACTGACCGTCTCTGATGAACGTGTCAGCATAAGGGCACGTGAGAGAGTGAGTGAGTGAGTGTGTGCGTGCGTGTATGCAAGAGAGTGAGCCAAAGACAGGGTGTGTGTGTCACCAAATGTTCTCAACACTATTCCAGCAGTGCATGAGGGACGACTGCCTTCTAGGAAAGGCAATACAAATATGGCACACTTCGAGACAGAGTAGTGTTTTCACTCTAAGTTTCACGAGGGGAGTACCACAGCTTATTGTCGCAATAAGTCCTGACTCTTTTGATGCTATCTCTCCCTGATGTAGCAAGGCTCACGCCAACGTCTCACATTGTCGAGGGAGGAGGTGGGTTGTGTTGCCATGTAGGGTAACAGAGGTGGTTGCGTGACAGGATGGGGTGGAGGGTATGTGACAGCTCATCAACAACCGCATTGGTTTCTGTGGGTTTCTGGCCTCACTTGCAAAACAGAACCCCCTCGCCTTCCCCGTCCCCTCCTCCATCGGCCAGCTCCTTCAGCTGGAAAGCTCAGCGAGGGTTTATTTTCACGGATGGGGAGTGAAAACAGCGCTCTCTTTGTTTTGGCTGCCGTGCCGTTCCCAGCGGAGGAGGCGTGGTGTCCTGAGGACTGGGGCTAGGCCTCGCAGGGGCCACGTGGAGGAGGACGGTGGGGGTTTGGGGGTGTCCGGGCTGGGTAGGGGGTCCGTCTCTCAAACGGGGTGCGAGGGCAGCTCCAGGAGGGTGGGTGTCAGCGTGGAGGCCAGGTGATGGAATCCCACCCCTGTGCTTTCCGCTATGGTGATGTCCGCATCTTCCCCTTTCCCTCGCTGGCGACGGATGGCACTGAAATACGCATTCATCAGCTGCATGATCTCAGTCAGCTGTGACACAGAGAGAGACAGAGACAGAGAGGTCAGATTGGTGGCAGTCTTAGTGTCTGTCTGGCACTGTCACAGGAGGGTGGAGAGGGATGATGTCATTCAGCTGCTAGAAAAACTGGATCCTCCAGAAGCTGAGGATGATGCTGTTTGGCATATTGTGGACACACACACACCCTCGATCACATGTGCGTGGATATTTCATCATTTTGACACATTTTGTTCAGCAGCTGTTGCAGGAAAAAAAAAGGAGGGAACTGCGGAGGAGTTCATTTGTTCATCTGTCTCCCGGTTACCCTGATCTTAGTGGACATGACGACCAAACCACCACAACCCATCATGACTATTACCCTTGTTAGTGCTGCACTTGAATTTGCGTGATGGAAACAGGTGTTTCTTCTATGTAAATTTCCTCATTATAATTTGGAAAAAGTCAGCTCCATGATTACCTCACCATAGTTAAAAATGGTCTAATCTACTGTAACCAACAACATAAATGCATGAAGATCAGTCCCTTCAACTGAAGGATATGTTTATATAATTTCCCAGGCAAAAACAGATTTTTTTGATTTATAAAACCTTTTTTTTTTCAGTCATTAAATTAGTTTAACTAGAAAAATTAGAAAAGAGGCAGAGATTAAAAGTAAAGAATGAATATATGGAAATATAATTAGTTATATGTCAATATCAAATGATTTTGATGCTTTGCAGGCACAACTGCATTGCAAATGAATATTAGGTTACAAGATTAAACATTTGCCAGATATAACATGACTTCTAGTATAAACCACATCCACTTCTGGTCTGTTATCCACATGGAGATGCAGAGACAGATAATTTTATTGGTCAAACACATACAGATAATTTGCAGTTATTTTTGGTGGCTGAACAGATAAATATGTCAAATAATGACATATCTGTGCAGCTGTAACCTTTACTCTAGTCCTTGCCTGAAAAGGTTGTGAGAACACCGACTAAAGAGCTTCAACCTGCACCCACTCTTCAACTTTGCCTGTAACGCTTGAATTAGCAGCTAATTTTGTTCTCACTCTGAACTCCAGGCCCAACCACAATCACCCCCTGCAAATCACCTCTTTTTTTTTTTTCCTCTGCCCAGTAGCTAAAACCCTGCACATTCATGTCAGAGCAATATGAGACCTGAAGTTCATAAAAGAAGGAGCCTTTCTGGGTTGTACTTCAATTTACCGGTGCGCCCAATAAATAAATAAAAGCCACTTTTGTGCCCCATGAGAGATCACAGAGGGATTTTTTGTTCCGTGTGGGAAGATGCAAGCAAATCTACCCAGTGAAAGGCAAGATTTGTTCTCTACTAAAAAAAAAAAAGTCTGTTTGGAAGAACATTCATGTTTCTGAGAAATGTTGCCCAATATTTTAATCTAACCACTGCAATAAAACTCACCCCCAGTTGCCATTTAATGCCAGGAAGTCAGACTTTTGGTGGTTAGCATCGGTTGGAGGGCAGGGGCAGGTTGTGTGCTCTCTATTTAGACCAAATTAATGAGTGTGTTTAAAGTGGGTCAGAGAGCTCGAGGGAGGGTGGTATCATGAGCAGACTGCGTGCTTCTTTCACTGACTCTGCAGAACACTGCATGGTGATAAGGTCACTTGGCCCCGCACTGTACACAAACTGAATCCTGCCTATGGTGGAGATAGATGGTGTCGAACGAGAAACAGCTCCAGTAATAAGAGATTTACTTCCTTTAAATGATCATTCCTGTATTTTTCCTGTATTCCTGTATTTAGCGTCTAAGTGAACCTCTGTGGTTTGAAGTTTAGTTTCTCTCCTGTGTCACCTTTTTTATGTTCAGGTATCTGCTGTATTTTACTGTTTCGTTTGGGCTTCCAGCTGGATATGAATCGTGTTAAATTACAGGTGAATAAAACCCAACATTCCTGGATTTTGCTACTTTTGACATTTGACAGTTGTCTGTAAGGATAAAACTGAAGACTATTTCATAGCTTAAGGCTGCAGTGCTCTCTCTCAATACTGTACCGCATTAAAAAAGGTTGACCTCGTTAGTCACTTAAACATTAAAAAAAAAGAAAAATGAAAAAATCCATAGTTGGCCTTTAACCCTGGGGCGTGAGCCACTATACCTTGGAGGTTTCAAACAGCAGATCTCGATCCCCAGCTGTGATCTTGAAGGTGTTGCTATCAGATACCCCGTAGGAACAGATCTGGCCATAAGGGAAGGACTCCAAAGCCTCCGCCTCTCCCTGCCGATACAGAGACACGGATGTAGCAGCTACACCCAGCCACAACTTCTGGGAAAAACTGCCTGTCGAACTCTGCAGGGAGGAAGAGGTAAGCAGATGTCAGAACAGCTCAGAGTTAATCCAACAATAAAACTGAAGTGTGACCTCACAGTACTCACAATGTAAAAGTCCACTTCATAAAGAGTGCATCCAAAGCCCGACCACTGGCGTGCAATTGTGAGGTAGGCAGCCATACTGTCCCTGCGGCTGTAGCCAGCCAGACCTTTCCAACGCTCCAAGATGGATCCCATGACGCCCGCTGACTCCTCCTTCAGCCTGCTCCGCAGACGCATGTCCTGCTCCACTTTTTGCTTGTGTGCTGCTGTAGCCGTGTGGCTCCAAAGTGTCCCTGCCAGGAGGCCCGATGGGAAGCGCTGCGTTGCGGGGCAGTCCTGAGCCGCCACCTGACAAGGAGGCAGGGCTTGAGGTGAAGAAAGGGACATGAGGACTCGAGCTTCTAGCACGTGACCCGGGAAGAGCTCATCCAGAGGCGGGCAGGGGGCGTGTGTGGTGAAGTCACCCATCAGACACTGAAGCCTCAGGGCGGCTAAGGCCTGCAGGTCCTCTTCACAGGCTGGCAGCTGGCCACGCACCACCATCTCATGGCACTGCAGCACCAAGGCCAAATCCAGGACAAACAGGGAGAAACCGAACAGGAGGAAAAGAAGGCACAATTTGTCAGTAACAGCCTCATTCCTGCCATCAATCCTTTCTACCGCACCCTGTTTTATTTTGTCCCATAACTCTTTTATGGGAGTCCTCAGGAAAAATGTTCTAATGAAGCCAGTGCTGGCTGCCTTTTGCCCTCTCTGCACTACAGCCAGTGCTCTTAGTCATGCTTTTTATGCAGTGTGTTTTATGGCAATCACCGCCAGTAAGACATTAATGATTGTTAAGTAAAAACATAATAATCCAATGAAATATGAGGAATGAATCACCGCTGGACAATAAATTATATCTCATTATCAGCAATGAAATGTTCACTCACAACCAAAGACGCTCTCAAAGAAGGACTTTGCCCTTTGAGGAGCTGTGTTCTGCCCCATTACCTGCTCAAAGAGGAGGAGATACTCAATGCTGTCCACTGATATGCTGTCAGCATCCAACAGGCAGTAGAGCTTGAAACACAGTTTCCATTGGGATTTCGACTCTGACTCTTTGGTGGACAGGCTGCACAGAAGAGTGACAGCAAGGGTTAGAGAACTGGCATGGGGAACAATATACTAATATAATATTCCAAAAAAATTGGGACTTTCTGTAAAACATAAGTACAAACAAAATGCATTGACTTGCAAACCTTTTTTGAACTATATGCAATTGCAAGACAATGCCAAGACACAGTCCAAACCTGTCTCCCATTGAACATGTGTGGTGCATTATGAAGCATTATGACTGTTGACTGCATGTAAAGTCATATATCAAGCAAGAATGGGAAAGAATTTCACTTTCAAAACTTCAATAATTAGTGTCCTCAGTTCCCAAATGCTTTCATGGTGTTTTACTTTTTAGTTTTCACACAATGTCCCAACTTTTTTGGAATTGTGGTTACACAAATGTTACACCAAGAATATTAAGTCTAGATGTTAATATGTTACATGTTATCGCCTCCTCAATGTGTAACACTTCTTAGTAACTTGGGAGTTTGCTGAGTTTCATGTTTACCCTGTCACTCAGCCCTGTGAGGACATGGACGCCCACATGCTTTAAAAAAAAGAAAAAGACTCAAAAAATCCCCCACACACATCCCTTTTATTCCAGCGGGAGGCCTTATCGTTTCATTCGAGCCTTGTACAACCAAATGACATCAGCCTCACCTTGTCTGGCTTTGCTGACAGGAATAGTGACACAAGTCCAGTTTCCCAGCAGGGTGTCATGTTTGACCAACAACACCAGACAAGGTCACCAGTTATCAAGGATACTGGATAACGTTCGCATGGGAGTTGGACCGGTGAAGATAAATATACAATCCACTGCTCTGTTCACATTCATCTAACGAGTGACAAATAGCTCAGATTCCTGCCAAACTTAGACAAGGTGTTGAAGGCATGTCTGTCTGCTTGGTTTTTATTGTGTCTGACTTCCTCGTGTGTGTCTGTCTGTTCTGTTTTACAGGCTGAAGACTTGAGAGTTGCTTTTCAAACCTGGTCAGGATGTCTGCGATCAGAGCGCTGCCCGCGATCGGCTGCTCCCACAGTGCATTCTGCTCATACAGTGCAAACGTGTTTTTGCTGTCTTGCAGGCTGAGCTTCTCCTGCATCCTTCGAACCACCTGGTGAGGGTCAAGAGGGAGTGAGTTGAAAAGACGGTTGATAAACAAATGGTCAAACTTTAAAGCTACTACAAGGACTTGTTATCAGGCTCAATTAATTACTGATGCCTCTATTTGACCTACATAAGCAAACGAGACCATCTGAGAGAAGATGTTATTATTCTTGTTGCCTGCCACTGGGTCAGGTTCTCCTTGAAATCAGATTAAATGAGTCTGTGTTTACACTTTTGCTGTGAGCAGCATGTTCGCCAGTAAAGAAAAAAAATCAGGGGGAGATTTTTCTTTAGTTAATTTTATTTGTATTTTGTGGTTATTACAGTGGAAACACTGCTGCTTTTGTCCACGGGAGCCTCCAAAGTCAACACAATATAAAAGTTCCTTGTAGTAGCTTTAAAGGGATAGTTTGGAATATTTGAAGTGGAGCTGTATGAGGTACTTATTCAGAGTCACTGTATTATAGTGGTGCAACGGATCGCAGTTGGTCCGTGATCCATACAGACCACCCACCACTAAATTAAATCATCATGTTACTTTTTAGAGTAATAATTCCCCAAATCTTGATGTTTTAGTGAAAAGACTAGACAGAGACAGAGTGCTGTGTTTCAGTCTGAGGCGCTCTGTGCAGCACCGGACTGCAGCGGCGGTCGGCGTGGCCCCAGTTTAGAGAAGCAGCTGGTGTCCCAGTGTAGGAAGTTGAGCAATGTACTGCTGTGTACAGTAAAATGAGTTTAAGCAATATCAGAGGGTTGTGAATGCTGCTGGTCTACCGCTGCCTCGATTGGTTAGTTTGTTTGTGTTGTTGTGAGACTTCGGTGAATCAGAATTAACCCTGCAAAACACAGAAGTTACACAACAACACAAACAAATCAACCGATTCAGCCACTGGCAGCAGCTCCTGTATTCTGCAATGCAAATTGACTGTTTTGTCAAAGGAGTCTGGTGGCTTTGGAGAGAATGCTGTTTGGATTATATAATGATGGTTTCTTGCTGGAAAAGTTTGTCTGATGGGAAGGTGAAGCAGTGAACATATTCTAAATAGATTGTACACTTAAACTGATATGGATTTTTTTAGGTGGCTAAAATATGTTGACCCTGTCCACAGCAGTACACAGCTTTGTTTCCGTGTTGACACTCTTCTCTGCTTCTCAAACTGGAAGCGTGCTGACCGCCATCTACTGTAAGTAATACACTGACTATGGAGAAGCACCTCGTACAATCCATCAAATAATCTGAACTATCCCTTTAAGAATGAAAACAGAAAAGGGAGAAATTAAATTCCTGTGATTATCATGGCTTAGCAATGTCGCTAGATTCCAGATTGGGCTAAGAGTTTTGAACAGGAACACGCAAGAAGCTGAAAGACTGAGAAAAGTTATGCTGTAAACTAAAATACAGACAAATGTGCCCAAACCTCATTGGCAGTCGTGTGTGAGCTGATGTAGAGCTGGCAGGATCCGGGGCCAGGATAGTGCACAGTGCACAGCATCTCCTGTCGGTTCATCAGCATCTGGATCTCCTCCCAGGATGGCACACACTCCCGACACTTGGTCTTCTCCAGTGCCTCGCTGATGAATGACGCATAGTTATCCATCTCAGACTCAGGACTTTGGCTCTGGATCCTGCGAGAAAGTGTGAGAGTGAGATGGGTGTATACATACCATGTGCGTGCGTGTGAACTTAGAGTTACTAGATATCTGCCAGAAAAATTAAAATGTTCAATACGTAAAAGGGAAAATGTGTTAATGCTCCCGATGTTAACAGTGACTCAAAGTCTGAAAAGTGTTGCTATGATTATGGGCTTTGCGTCATCCTTTTGATTCAACTGAGTTCTTTATTTTCTTTGGGCTGGCAATGCTCGAAAGTCAATGAGGCGAAGAATGACAAATGTTCTCACTTTAGCTCTTAGGGACTCAAAAGGCTCAACATCCCTCAATCCTTCAAAGAAAAGGAAAATGGCAAAGAAAACATGTTTGACTTTGGGTAGCACACGAAACAGGAAAAGGTGTTTCCGCTCATGTGAACCAGAGTGACCTGCCACTTCCTCCCAGTGGAGTGTCCAGGAGTGTTAGGTGAGAGTATGTGTGTGTGCTGTTGTTTTAAAAAAAGGGGACACAAAGGCAGCAGACAACACACTCCAGCTGGAGTTTGAAGTCTCACACACTTTGCAGAGTGTGAAAGGTGTGAAATTAGGGCTGTCAGTTTAACGCGTTAATTAGATTAATTAATTACGCTGCAAATTAACGCGCTATAAAAATTAACGCAATTAATCATGAGTGGCAAGTCAATGCACAAGCATTTTAAATTTGGCCCATTGAGTGACCCGTAGGCTGCAGTG